>KL270956.1:42514-63981 GCA_000699545.1 Podiceps cristatus
AAAGTGCTTTGTCCATAGAAAACCCCAGGCTAAGAAGCTCAGGTGGAATTTGGGAAGCAAGCTTTGATTAATTACAGATTTCAGTAGAATGTCTGCTTTCCTTGGTGGTTTTGTTTCTTTTTGATTCCTCTTTAGAGGAATCAAAAAGAAACCTGGAACTAGAAACCTGGAACACTCGTTTCTTTCTTGTAAAAAAACCCCAACCTTGTAGTTGTCTTTTTTTTTGGTAAAAAAATGCTGTTTCCCACTGAAACTTCAAATTACTTTATTGAAGATGACCATAAAAGCTCTACTATCTTCTCTCTATTGCTTTTCCTGGACACGGGAGGATAAGCTGATAGAAGCAGTAGCTCTTAATGTCCCAGAAATTGTGTACCACTGGCCACTGGGAGGAATTGTGTACCACTGGCCTGTGCCAGGAACAGGAGCTAAACAAGGATTGGGGTACATGGGTACATTGTTCATGGAATCACCCTTTTCTACGATGAAACACAGTAGACTACCTCAGTGCTGTGCTTGTGATTCACCTCTACTGACATCCTTGCATTGAGTCAAAGGTGGAAGAGGAGGGAGCAGAGGTTAGGTAGAGCCCTTGATTTAGCATCCTGAACTCCTGAATGGAAAGGAAGGGGGTAGGGAATAAGGATTTCCAAAGAGGAACAGAATGCTGTTATTTTTGGCCTTCTCAGAAATTTACACAAAGTGAACAACTTTCAGCTGAGTAAGCGCCAGGAGCTCAAATAGGAGGCCCGGCTCCACATCAGACTTCTCAAAACGTTCACTTCTCAGGTTATTAAGTTTGGTCTTTGCCCTCTTGAGACCTGTGAAATGAATCAATGTCTCCTGCCAACCACCAAGGGATTTGCTGTCTTCATGCTTCATTGAGACATCAAAAACTAACCAGTGAGGTGAGAGTTTCTCAGTCATGGACTGCACAATACTCCAAACACTAATGCTCTATGTACAGAAATAATATCCTGAAGGCACATCTCTTCACACTGTTGTTGATATGATTTCTAGCCTCTATCGCTCTTTAGTATCCCAGTTTATACATAAAGGCCAACACATGTAAATTCTGTTTTGTCTGCAAGATGTTCTATGCAGCAGACAGCTGCATTTTGGCAGAAACTGTGTGAAAATGCCCAAATCCTTAGGTGGTACAGGTAGTGCACAGATTGAGTCCTCTGAAAAGTGCCAGCATCATATACAAGAATAGATTAGTGTCATTGGTTTAACTGTGGGACAATTTGGTTAAAAATGTAGCCCCAAATCTTCCCTTGGGTAGTCTTCAAAATCTTTTCCTTTGGGAAAATGTTGCTTAGCCCTTATAGCATGGGAACTGTGCAGGAAAAGTCAAGATAGTGTTGATATTTCTTTTGAAACCTTGTGACAATGAAGTTCTGTCAGCAATTTGCCTTTGTGCAACTTGTGAATCTGAAGTAAGTTGGCACCACTGTTCATGTCTAAAGAATCCTAGACAAGCTGCACAAAGTCAATGTTACTTTCCAATATGTATAACAACTTGCTAGAAGATGTTCTGAATAAGTGATTAAATTAGCGATAGAATTGAGACTAATTATGGCTGGAAACAGACTAGGAACTAGGAATTTCTAAGGAATTAACTAGGAATTTCCTCCTCCACAATAAGGACTGCAAGTTTAGGAGCATTTGGTTTAGTCCTTCTCATGAGCTTAGCTGAGCCAGGAAACCTTTGAGATAGGGGTGACGGACTATGCATAATTAAACCACTGGACTCTTTCCATTAACTTTAAAAACTACTGAAAGCATTCTATATGGACTGGTTTTCTGTGGTAATTCTGCAGTGCTCCCTCATCAGTGTGTGTAGAACAGATATATTTTCCTCAGGAAACTTGTTGGCATGAATATCTGGGCCATGATAACTCCAGGAACTAAATCTAGAAGCCTTTGAGGGTTGTTAGCAGCCCATAATTTCAGTTTCATATCTCACTCTTATCACTTATTACTTCCTCCAGAACATAGACTTGATTTTGAAGTTGGACTTGCTTCAGACCAGTCCTATTCCCCCAGAACAGAGAGCATCCTCCAGCTCCATCAGAATCTCAGAGCAGAAACTCTTGAGCCACCATCCTAATTTACAGCCTCCTACCTCATTATTCAGTAGCTCCACTATGAGTTTATGCAGATATCCATCATCATGGTCCTGCAGCGACACAAACTGCTTCATCTACTCCATGAAGGTGCTTGCCGTATGGTTCACAGTGAGTTCAGATATGGAAGCTCCAAGTGCTGGTCTTGCCGATTTCAGGTACACTTGCATGTCCATTTGAAAAGAGGCAGAAAAGTGCACATGTGGTGATATTTTAATTCATAAGTATCTGAACTCAAATCAAGTGCCACCCTGTAAATACAGCCTGGTAACATTGAAGTATTACAGGTTACTGTCTTGAGCATCAGCAAGTGGACGTTAGCAATGAGGACACCAGCTTCACGTTACTTTATCTTTTATTACTCTCACCTATCATCTATAAAGATGCTGAGGAAAATCAGGAAGAAGTTAAGAGTTAGCTGCTTTTTGCTTACATTGTCATGGCAATTCTACATTTTTCTGTTAATTTCCAGCAAATCATCTACATTTTTTCTGGTCATTCCCCCTTTTCCAGCACGGTCTCTGATAAGCTCAAGCACTGGGTCAAGCTTGTGAAGCTTAAATATAACAGCATGACTGATCCCACAGTGGGATTCACCAACTCAGCAGACTGTGTGGCAACCTTTATCTAGTAATTTATGATAGTGCCTAAGTCTATGGGCAGGACAGCAAGAGAGACTCCCAAGCACAGCCATGGCTGAAAAGTCTCGTTCATCTGATAATGACAAGAGAACAAATAAACTTTAGACTCTGCTGACCCCTTACTGGAAATGGCTGGGGAACCATACAGAGTGTGTGATGGTGTCAGGGTTTTATCTGAGCAAGCCTACAGGTAGGACAAGTTTAATACACTAAAACATAAACTCCACTTTCTGCAGAACTGAAGAAATAAAATGTTTTTGTTAAAATTCCACAGGCAAAAGTGTTGTGGTTGGTTGTTTGTGGGTGGTGATTTTCTGTGAAAACAGAACACTGGAAATTTTCATCCCTGCTCTGCACCTCATGCAGAAGACAAGGCTGTATGGGATAGGACGTATAACCGGCATTTTCTATGGCTGAGATTAGTATGACTGACTGCAGCTTGCATAATGCACCACCGTGTTACTGCACGAAGGGCTGCAGTAAGGGAGCTCTTACCCATGGTATGACCAAGGGACACATCCCTCAGCAGTCTAGCACGAGGCCGTTGGGGGAAGGAGACAACATAACTATGCTTCCTTGAAACCATTGCAACAATATACACCATGCAGGTTTAGGTTCTTTACTTCTGGCATGTTTCAAGGTTTCATAAGCAAAACCTGAAGTCTTGCTCTTCTCTTTACCTGTTTGTAGTAATTATAAAAATCCTGTTCATCTGTATAATGTAGTATGTCCTGCCATATAAATACTTATTACGATAAGCTTTATACAAAGCTATTTGTTCTAATGTCCAGTTTTGAAATGTTTTAATTGTACCCATTCCTTACAAAGTACTACAGTCAATGTAAACCAAAGATCTGGAGGCTGAAATACTACAACTCCTTAGACCTGGGCACCAGCCTGGAAAGACAGAGGAGCTGTCTTAAGTTGTTTGATGCAGACAAAAAAATGATCATTGACCTCAGGGAGGTTGTGTGAAACATCCCGTTCCTCCATGTCCTATTTCCGCTTTGGGGAGTAAAGAGCGGACACAGATTCCAGTCCCAGAGAGGAACAGGGATTGGAGACTCATCTTTCCCATCAGCATTTGTCATCTGCTCACTTAGTTGCTCCATTCCCAGTGCTTACAGTTGACTCCTGAAGCTCTGAGCCCTCCCGTGCAGTGAACAAGCAGTGCACACACTGAACCCGGGGCTGGCAGCTCCATTAGGCGCCTACAAATACCATAATGCTATTACAATATGAGATTTTTTGTGGCTGGATGCCAAAGTCTACTGGCTTACCCTTCACTGTAGTGAGGACAAGGAAAGCTAACATTTCACTCAACCATCAAAAACATGAATTGACCTTGATAAGTAGATGAGTGGAATTTTTCAAATTTGAGGTAATAATAGTCACTGACTCATGATCACTGATGGTATTGGGAGGTTTAAATAATCAGTCTTCATAAAGGTCATAATCTTTGCCTGACAGGCACTATATACAGTGTGTGGAATATTAATATTGCATTCAGTTCTGGAAAGCTCAGTAACAGTAGTGAGAACAAATTGGAAGGGATTCAGAGAAGCACAGCAAAATGATGGAGTGGCTGGAGAGACTGATTTATGTGGGGTTATATGAAAAGAATTGTGTGTTCTGTTTTGGCCAAAACACAAGGAAGAAAGGGTGACCTGCAGCGTGGTAAGACAGGCATCTTTGGGTGTCTGAAGGGGTGGCATTGCAAGATTAAAAACAGAAATGATTCAGAAGAGACCCACAAGTCATTTCCCAGCCACTGCCAAGGAGAGCGACAGCAAAGCTTGGCCAGGGCTGGGAGGCACAGTCCTTGGGTGTCCTGATTCCAAATCAAACCTTGCTATCAAATAAGCCTGATCCAAAGGTCCAGACTGACTCTTAAGCCAGAAATCTGAATCTTAAGCATCCAGCTCTGGCTCATGTCTAATTTAAGGTAACTGGTTTGCATATTTTAAAGGGATGAGAAGTGTTATATCCAAGACAGGGACTTTTGTGCTCTGTCAATCCCTCCTTCCTGCTAATGACAGGAACTTGCAGTGCAGCTGTCAAAACCCACCGTGTAACGCATAGGAGTAGCGGGGAGGGAGTATGCGCTTCTCTTTGGCAAACTTACTCTCTAGAAACGTGTGCAGAGGAACACCCACAAAGGTCTGTGCTGCGTCCCGGGAGGCAGGGCTGTCTTCAACAGGACAGCAAGTTCCTCTGGAAGGGGATGGCTGGAAATCATGTACAAACAAGACCTCAAACAGGCCTCTTGCATACTGCCCAGAAGGCAGAGGTTAAGACATTCTGCTCTCGGAGGAGGATCGGGATACCCACGACCTCTGCACAGCCACCATTGGAGAGGAAAGTGCGTCCTTTGAGGAGGCTATCCCAGCCAAAACTTCCCTTCCCAGGCCGGGGCTTGGAGCACCTCATTGCTGCGGGGAGCGAGGTGCGCAGTGCGGCTATGCTGCGGCAGTGTCGTCTCAACTTTTCAAGTGTCCTGATTTCCTTTTAGATTTAGGAGATTTTAAACAAACAAACAAAAGGTCATTTAAGAACAAACATTTTGAAAATAAAACTGATATTTCTGTTTCATATTCTCAAGTTCTCAAGCATTAAGGCTTACTGTGGATTCTATGATACTTGATGCAGGATATTGCTCCTTTTCTATTCTGTTGGATGTTACAGAGATTTTGCTCAGCCTTCACCACCACTGGAGACAGAAATTGTATTTTAACCTGTGAAATGACGCAGCCCGCGTCCTGACAGATAGAGATCTCACTGTGCCAGGGTGATACTCTTTGGCATAGAGAGTTCAGCATAGCAGGAGAAAGAGGACCATGGCTTCTCACACCTCCATCCCTGGGACAACAACTACTTTTCTTATGAAAATGTGCTTTTTCTTTTACTAAAAGTAGCTGGTAGTAACAGCTTTCTCCCCTGCCCTTTCACACACCAGAGCATGCCGTTCTGGACAGTTACCTCCCAAATGCTCCTTGACATATCCCCAAAATCAGCAGCGCTGTGATCTCCTGCCACTGTAAGCACCGCAGTGATCAGCAAATATTGCTGATGAAAGCAGTCCATGGCCCACACACATTCCTCTTCGGTGACACTCAGGCCAGCTGAGCCAAGCACATACTGTACTGAGGAGATTTAAAATGGATCCTGACACAATCAGGCTTTTCCTGCTCCCAGCATCAAAATGTACAGAAAGAAGCACTTTCAACCCTAAAAAAAAAAAAAAAAAAAAAGAAAAAAAGAAAATTGTAGTATGGACATTTCACCCAGAGTAACTCTTCTCTGTACAATTCACACAGCTAATGAAATTACACTGGTGTAAAGGCTGGGGAGTCCTCACTGGATCTAGCTGATTTACATCAGCATATAGAAAAAACTTTATTTAAGTGCCAGTCCACCTTACCTTGATTGGTGATGTGGTTAATATCATTTTCCCACTAGATCATGGAACTGAACCCAAGAAGATAATGTTGGAATTAATTAGGACAGAGCTCCTCGGCACAAATTCCCATACTTTTGGGACCACTTATAAGTAGGACCACCAAAGCTAGAATATTTAGAGTAGTGCCTTGCTGTAGGATGCAACACAACAGCTCTTTATATCTTGGCCATCAGATTTTGCTAGTACTTTCAAGTTAAAGAAAAAAAAAAAAAAGAACAGATGAAAGAGAGCCTTGGCCCTCAATCTCTTCCTACTAGACATAAAGCAAACCAGAAGATGAAGCTGAGCTGGACACGGACAGTCATTTAATTAATTGAACAGAAGAGATGTTGATCTTTATAACATTTTCCTGCCCTCCTTCACTTGTATCACCAGCCTAGTACTTTTTGAAAATTCATCCCAGGGGCTCTCCTGGAGGCAGCAGCTGTAGATTCTGCACCAGTGTTTCCCACTGCTTCACTATGGAGCAGAACCTGGACCTGCCCATGTGGAGCCAGGTGACGCTGATTACCAGTCACAGATGAAGTAGGATCAAAGCTTCAGTGATCAAAATTCAAGAGGAGTTTGCCCATAACGCCATCTGTGTTGGCTGGAACATAAAACCTATCACTAGCCATATATCACTTGATGTCTTGATCCAGCAGCATACCAAAGGGACATTCCTGAACTGATTCTAGTAGGACTACTTACACAAGTACTGTTAAGAAGTGCACCTAAGTATTTCTCTGGAGCAAACGTAAGGCCTTTAGCTCTTCAGCAAAGTCTGTGAATTTTGGTATGGTGTTAGTGTTTAAACAGATTGATGCTGATTTGCGTTATCTACCAGATTAAAACTCAATTTAAACCTTTCTTGGATTAGAATTGAGATTAGGATTGAGACTATTTTTTGCTCTAGGATTTAGGGTTTGACTTTTAGCTGAGGTTAAAAATCCACCTCCATGCATGATACACACAGAAAACCATGAGAGTGCTCCAGTCCTCAAAGGAAAGCAGCTGGCGGGCTGACACTCACTGCTTCTGCCCAGGGAGGTGCTTACCTGGGGCCGGTGGCTGCTGACTTTCATGCCACAGGTGTGACCTTGTGGCAATGGCAACTCTGCAGTAAGGATTACCTGTGTCAAGAAACCCATCTTGTGTGTTATGCTGACCAGCGTGTTAGTAGGTACATCATGACCAAAACGGTCTTGGCTTCCATGCATCTTAAAATCTAGGTTAATTATATAAATGCTGTACCTACCAAAACCTTGTATGTTCTCCTTCGAGACAGATTAGAAGCATTGCCTTGTGCACAAACGGTCCTGACCTTGGGAGAACTCTGGTCCAGCTCGGAACCATTTCATCCATTAATCTTTTATTATCTGCCTTAGTCACTGGAAATCACCAGCATACCCATGCTGCAATTACACCCCAGCTTCACCTGATCACCATAGACCGAGATTAAGGCACTAAGGTCCTCTAAATCCTCTGAACTGTGTAACATGTAACTTTTGGCCTCCTGTCTGAAAACCTTTTAAACTTTGCAGCAAGCTTTAAAACAATCACTTTTCCTCGGGGCTGCCAGAAGCAAACGTAAATACAGGAGTTCAAAAGAAGAATCCAGTTTTCACAGCTGCATCTTAGTTAAATTAAAAAAAAAAAAAAAAAGGGGGGAAAAAAAAAAAGACAAACTGACCTAAAAGCTTTTGAAAATACAGACCAGGGCAGACAAAAGTAATTGTTCTAAAGCTGTTCTGGATGTTTTAGGAACTCTATCATTTCCAGATTTGAAAACCTTTTCTTTTTTTTTTTTTTTTTTCCCTAAGAAAGCATCATTTTAAAGTCATATAGGGCTTAAAAACATCTTGGTTAGAAATAGTATCAGCGCTTCAAGAGAAATAAAATATACCACAGTTAGAAAAACATGCCATTTTGGCTATAGCGTATGACTAATTGATTTTTGAGCATTGCCTAATTGTGTGACACTGGTTAACCAAACAACAATGCATTTTTTTCACAGGCTCCGATATTAGCTCAGACCATTCTCTGACCTCCCCCTGTTGAGAGACACATCGTATTTTGGATCATAAATCTAACAGGGTAAGGGCTGGAAAAGGGATTCTTGCTTTGTTTTTGTATTTTAACTGAGGTTAAAAAATTCTAGCTGTTGTCATTTATATAGGGAATAATATATTTTAGTGAAAGCTATGGCTTGGAGAAATGTGGATACCAAAGCTCTATTGCTGAGCTTTGTGTTTATTTAGATACAGCAATGGGTTGGATTTATGAGTCGAGTCATGCGTAAGTCATGGTTAAATTCATCTTTGATGGCTTCACTGAACTGATTCCTCAAATTCATTTGAGGAACTGGAAAAAAACTATTAGAAAAACTTTATATGAAAGAGTATTTTGAACATCAAAATCTTTAAGTGCTCAAAATACTCTCTCTGCTTCCTCCATGTGACGGATGTAGAGCAAACCATACCATCTTAGGCAAACCAACTTCCACTGAAAAATATGTGCCTGCAATGACAAAAATTGTACACATTTATATATGAGCTAAATGTTCAGAAAGAAAATCTTTGAAAGATTAAAATTTTTCAATAATATAGTCTAAAACAAAGGTTTTAAAATTTTTAATATTTTTACTGGTTGCTAAAGTTAATTAGATTATTTTAAAAGAAAACTAAAGGAGAACAAAATGAAAGAAAAGACATTATTCTACAAAAACTTTTTTTACATCTTTTAGTGGGAACATTAAAAACAATCATAAGCACATCAATGTAATTTGAAAAGATGTTGTTTTTGTCTGGCCAGCCAACTGAGAAACTGATGTTCCTTTTTTTTTCACAAGTGGGATGCTGATAGGATTTAAAGCATCTTTGGCTTGGGAGTGCGAACTGGGAAATACCTGCTGAATTTCAAAGTGCAGTTTTACACTCTGCTGCACGGCTTTGTGCTGACGTTCCACGGAGAAGGAGAGATGGGCAAGTTACTGTTTGTGACTAGATTACGAAGAGAATTTTATCCTATTTTTGGAGGCTATTTTCTAACAAAATAAATGTCTTATAATGCAATCATCAATCTCAATTTGAAATATGTTCTTTGGTTTACTTGGGAGTGAGAATTTGCAGTAAGCAACTAATTACCTGGGCACTAGAATAGTGCTACAGGTAGGGAGACTGCTTTGATGGAAGAAAAGGTTTTCCCATTTAAAGAAACATCACTGTTATTGTCTTGTACACAAGTTCTGGAGCAAAAATAGTGTTTGCACATTCAGTGGCTCTCTCACTGTGCTTAACTCTTCTGATTTGTTTTTGTTTGCTGATAAGGGGACTGGAGAAGTGATGGGAGTAATTGATGAGCCATGATGAAAACTCCCTTCTCACAAGCTGGTGGGTAAATAAAAACCCATCTTCATGACTGGCAGAAAAAGAGAAAAAATGAAAAAATGAAAAATAGAAAAATAAAAAAAAAAAAGAAGGAAAAAAGAAAGAAGAAAGAAGAGGCAGAAACCAATGTGTTGATCACAGACTGAGTCTGTCCATGATAGCAAGTAACACAACTGTATGCATTTAAGCAAATGAATTCTCTAAAGGGAAGAGTCCAAAACACTGAGGCAAAATGAAATTCAAGAACTCCCATATTTTATATTTGATTGCTTTGCCATGTGTTCTTCTGCTTTGTTCTCTGTGTGGGTGTGTGCGCTCGTGGATCCTCGGTGTTTGTGATGAAACCGGACTGTGAAGATGAAGGGTGCGTTCTTGAAATGGTTTCTGGGAAACTGGCTCCCTGTCATGTTACTGAAAGCTACCTGGCCACATCCCAGTTCCTGACTTGGAAACATGCCTTAAGGAGTCTTCCTGGCTTTTCCTCAATTATTTCCCTCAATGGTAATGAAGAAGAAAAAGGAAGAGTAATGTGCTGAACGTAAGGTGCATTCGCTGCCCATCAGCATTGGCTGCAGCACTCATGACACAAGCTTCGCCAGAATGCGATGTAATGGCCTGATCCAACTGGGAAAAGACCATAAAACTCCACTGCAAGCACTTGTATAAATAGGACTTTTTGTGATGAAATTGAAACCATATTTTGACTTGCCATTAGAAAAACAAATCTGAAGAGATAGTTATATATTGAATAACCTTAGAGCTTTTCAGAGCCAAGAAATCAGCTGCTGACTTGAAGAGTTAGATGGCAATGTTAAACATGCTGACGCAGGCTGATTCTCTTAGTGCTCTGTGGCTCAGTAGTGTATTCACATCGTGATTTTTCGCTCCGTCACAGCCATTAAGGCCTTCCTTGGACTGGCAGGTATAAAACTGATCCTCTTGCCTCAAAAGCACAGTTTTTTTACCAAACAAGAGGAATCCCCAGGAACTATTTGCAATATAGGGCAAATGCCACACAGACAAGACTTCCTATAGCACCAGGAGACCGTGGTGGCAGTGTTGGTAAATAAGCCCATGCCTTGTAGTGTACATATTTTATACAAACCTGGTGCACAATTCAGTGCTGTCAGCTATGTGCTTCTCTCCAGGGATGTCATTTTGCCTACAGTTTACTGGTTGGCAAAGAGTCATTCTGACCACAATGCAAGGGGTGTGCCCAAGAGGGGTGATCTGCCGGAGCAGCTGTCCTGCACGAGAGCACAGTTGGTTTTATCACTTGTCCTGTCCCCCTTCCAGGGGTTGGAGCTGAGGCAGCCCTGAAAAGGTTTCCTCATTCAGGAAGAAATTATGAAATGCAAAAAGCACTTTCTGAGCTTCCCAGAGACTTCTGCTGGCAAACTGGGCACCCAGGTCTCAATCCTGCCTGTGTGATTTGCACCTAATATATCTCCTGTGACTGCCAGTACAGGCACCTTTGTCAAAAGTCAGGAAGTGTTTGTATATTAGCATCTCATTAAATAAGTATACTGAGGCTCTTAAACACCTTGCTCAAAAGGAAATATGTAAGATGTGTCACATTATCCAGACCTTATCCACACTGTTATGATGAGATGTGACTGCCTGAAAATGGAGCAAGAACAAGGTCTCTGTGGAGTTTTGGTATTGTTGTTTTTATGTATTTCAGTAGCACCTACAGGCCTTGAATGCCCGGAAAAGCCTACCATTTTAGGGAAGACAAGAAAACTGAGAAATGGATAAATGAAGTGACTCGCCACAGATTATAGAGCATATAATGGTAGAGGCAGAAAGAGAATCCAGACTTTGGGAGTCCTATCCCATACCCCGGTGACTAATTGGGATAAACAGGTTGCTAACACCCAAAGCCCACTGCTCTCTGCTTTTCTTGCTGCTATACCCTCACTGCAGTCAGGTGTTTACTTTTGAAACAGCTTCTTGTGAGCTGAGTCCAAGAACTCCATGGCAATGAGATATGCCCAGTGATGCATAACAGCATGACAATCAAACATCCTTCGTAATTGTGACTTTGGTGCCTAGGATTTTGATTGTTCATTTACATTTTCTGCTTCCAATGAGATACAAAACTTTTAGCCAAGTCAGATCCTTCTGATGATACAACTGGCATAGTGTATGAAGTTTCTGGCCCACCTGTCCATTCCTTCCCTGAGGAAATACTGCGGGGAGTTATTTTTGTTACTGGTGAGATACTCTTTCAAGTGTTTCCATTGTGTTTCATTGCAAAGACAAACCCATGCACAGGGTGACTGCCTGGTAAAAGATTAGTAGAACATGGGATTGTGAATGCTTGGGCTGTGAGACTGGTCACCTTCCAGGAAGTCTGACTGAAATCCTGGATTGAGAAAAGATCATCTCCTCAGTTGATCCTTCCCTCATTGCCTAGATGTAAACCCTCTCTAGTCCTGTCAAGCACTTGACATACTGGAAAGAAGATGGTGTTTACAGACATCCCTGAAGCATGGTCCAGTACAGAGTGTCCAGTGGAGGCCAGTGCTGGCAGCAGTGATGTTCCCTTTGCACAGTTCTCTTTCAGCATTTATTCACAGATGGAGCAATTGCCAAAAGGGGATTTCCACTACTGGCTTCCCACTCTCCTATTTCTGGCCAATCCAGTTATTTATTCCTCTCCTGTGAATATCTGTGGTTTGGATAGGAATTTAGAAAGAGATTTTCAGTGGGTGATGGCCAAAACCATTGACAAGAAACCCAATGCTGCTGGAACACCTGACTTCTAATAACTTGAACTGACCACCAAGGGGAGAATGAGGAATCCTATAGCAGTGCATTTCTGAAACATCTGTGTGTCCCATCACATCAGACACACTCTGCCTCTTCTGAGCAAGCGCATGTGAAACAGGTCCATGGCCTGGAATTGCACTGGGGACTGTCAGACTAGCCAGGCAGCAGGCAGGCAGGCTTAGCAGCTCTTCCCCACCAGCTCTCTGACCTTTGACAAAATGCTGAGGCCTGAAGAGGTGCCACGGGGAGGATTACAGCTAGGACCAGTCCTTTGCATTTCATGGAGACCTGGATGTCTGCCACAGCACAGCCCAGCCCATGAAGAGAGAGGCACTAGTAAGCGTGCATCAATAAACTGGTGACAACAGCTGTGGGTGAAAGGATCTTGACACATATTTACTGATACGGATTTTTTAAATTGACTTACCCATGTATCAGGTTTGGCCCAGAATTTGCAGCTCAAGGGAAGGGTGGGTGTGAAGGCAAGAGGACTGCAGGCCCTGGTGTATGGTCCCGCACCAGACTGTGTGACAGACAGCATCACCCACAGTGTCAGGTTGGGTGATCCCACAGTGGAAGAAAGAGACATGGAGTGATTTGACAATATCAAGAGAGCTGGGAGGAGAGCTAATGAAGAAGGAGGACGAGAGTCTCAAGCTGCCTTCATGCCACCACCTTTTTACTATAAATCTACACCTGGCTAAAATGGACACAACAACATCTGGCACAGCTGCTAACTGCATGCACAAGATGACAGCCTGGACAACCAAGAGTGGGACAGGTCACACTGTCAAACCACCCCTGCAGAGCAGCCAGATGCCTTATCTCTACCTCTCTGCACAATGTGGTACAGAGCTCTGCTGGCTTCTTTTCCTGTAGACATTCACACAGATGGATTATCATTTGCAGATTTAACGGTCCTGCATGGGACCTGTGGGGTTTGTGATACAGTCTTTTGGGCAGCCATTCATTCAGACAGCAGAAAACCTAGTTGATTATCATTAGGACATAAAGCTGGTGGTCCAGATTCTTAGGATGTTTGTGCTGTACCTTCAGGAGTGCCCCCAACCTGTCTGTATATCAGATTCACTGGCTATGCTGTAGGCAAAACTGGAACTGTGGCTCCAGGTGTATTCAAAAGCTGTTAACTGAAATCTACAGTTCGTGCACTTAAACTTGGAGTGGCAGTTCCCCGTATCTGCCTCTCTCAGGCAAAGGTAAGAACAGTAACAGCTGTTAAATGCTGTTAATAGACTATGAAATGTCAATATGCTTGAACAGAGAAGTCAGCTTTGGCCTTAGTCAACTTTATGTCTAGATGCCAACAGCTCCCTGTGTTTCTTGATGGAAAGCCTGACTTAGCTTAAAGATATCATAAACAACTGACTGGTGTTATTAAGAAGGTTTGGCGAACATCTCAGCTCTCATTCAACAGCTGCTAGCGCTGACATCTCTGACAGAGGGCTGCATCCTGCAAAGTATGATCTTTGAATGATCAGTTTTGCATAAGGCAGGCTATAGAGCATAGCAGCTGATTCAGCAGGCTTGCCATGGCACCTTGCAGAAGCTCAGTGTCCCATACTGACCACGCACATGTGCAAGGCCAACCTATGTCCATACGCCTCTATGGCTCATTCCTGAGAGCTTCCAAAACACAGGACATGGTGAGTAGCACTAGAAGGCCAATGCGTTTCTTACAGCTGTCCTTTCTATTCCTGTTTTTCCATGACAGCCCTGTACTGGGCTGAACTTTACAAGATGAAGCTGGAGCAAAATGCTTCATGGACTGAGTGGATCATTGCACAGGGACTTCAGGGTATCAGGTTTGCCTGTTGGCTTCTCTGCAGCACTTAGAGCAAGCGGTGGAGATCACCATGGCCCAGCAATGGAAGGATTGCCTCCTTTCATGAGTTTCCTCTGCTTGAGTGCTCCTGTGGGAACCTTCTGGCTATCAACCAGAAAGGTTTTAAGGCCTCCATGATGCTGGAAAATGTTCTTCCCCTCTATGCCTTATGCTGACAGGGTCTGAAAATGGTGAATTCCAAGGCATGCTACAAAAAAAATCTTTGGCAAAAAGTTTTTGGAACAGTTGGGTTATGAATGATCAAAAGGTTGCTACTCAAGACTTCCTGGTTGAGTTCTTCTTCGGTTTCTTTTACAAATAAAAACAGATCTTGAGTATTTAAGGATATTTTTTGTGTGCAAGGTACCTACAAATTATTTTCATTGCTCTTTTTTATTATTTAAATCAAAATAAAACCATCAATCAATCTAAATTGCCTGTCCAGACCCCAGATTTGATTCTGAAAGCTTCAGCTCCCCATGTGGTCTCTTAAACCACAGCAAGCTACCAGAGTTTAAAGCTGACTGCTTTCAGTACCACAGCAATCAATCCCTCCTGCATTTAACCATGGTTATTTTGTAACACACCATGACATGAGCACATTCCTTCCTTATAAAATAATTGACTTCTCCATATCTCCAATGAGGTTTCATCTTCCCAGCCTGACCCAGTCTGACAAATGCACTGGATCTACTTAAAACAGCAGGTCCAGGGTAGCTAACGCAAAGCACTGCAATTAAGTGGGAGCAGTCTGATTAAAATGTTGTCCTTAATTATGTGTGATGACAAGGAAAAACCATTTTTATAGATTCTCTTTGTGACAGGGCCCAGACTGCCTTGCCAAAGCCCTAATGCTAGACAGCAGGAAACTTGGCCCAAAACCAAAAACTCAGCAGACACTTCCTTTAGACAGCACTTGGTGCAGAAAGCAATCTGTCCTTCCCCATGTATATTTTAGGCAGACAGGCTGAAAGTCAACACAAGCTTGAATAAATCCGGGGACTGGTGTAGAAACTCATGTTATCTTCAGACGAGCCTAACCCCCAGGTCAGCAGGAGTCTAGAGTATGGGGTCAGAGTGGGACTAATGCTTGTAAGTATAGACCCCATTAGACTTACAGTGTTGTTTACATCAATCTGCTTCATTCATGAAATGATGATGCTGCCAAATTATTTTTTTTTTTTTTTTTTTTTTTTTGAGAGATGGGCAAGGCAACTTGGGCAATGGTCCAAAGGCGCTTAAGGCACAAATTAGTTTTGATAGATTAGAAACAAGATGAATCTCCATGGGACAGTATTAAAGCATCTTTTATTATGTGCAAAGCAGCCTTTTAACTTCCCAGGAGACGTCCCTATCTCTCCACGCTAGTCCAAGCAAAAAGCTTTCAGCATTAATAACACCTGGAGAACCCCACTTGCCTGACAGCTCAAGGAGAACAGCTTGGCAAGGGCTGTCTGACCTCCTAAAATAGCTCATTTGGGTCAAATGCTGTTCTGCTCTGGACAAAATTACCTCCTTCCAAAACTAATAGGAGCTTTGAACGCTGGACACTGCACAGCTGTAGAGCATTGGTTTCTTCGTATAATTCATGATGCATTTGCCCACGCATCCGTTGCTCTCTCTGAAATGTCTGCCACGCAAGTTAAAATCATCTAATTACTGTGTGGTCAACTGTCTCATTACCAAGAAGTTTGCTGGACTTGCTGAGATATGTGATACAGAAGTGTCAATTTAATAGCCAAAAACTTGCAAAGCAACTTCTTACCCGGGTTTAGAAGAGCATCATGCTTGCTGTCCAGGTGGTGCTCACTCCCTGCTGCCCCCAGTACGGGACAGCTTTCCTCCGGCTGAGTCGATGGCTGGTCCTCATTGGCTGGAGAGAAACATCAGCTCCAGCCCAGCCACCTGAGATTAAGTCTGCTTGGAGCCCTTTTCCACATTCTGCTGGCACCATGGTCCCCGGGGGAGGTGTTTGGACTGGGAGACATTGCCCCTCTCTGGCAAACAGGAGGGCAGGAGTTGCAACCTCTCTGAGACCAAGGGACCAACACTGCAAACAGATGTCTTTGACACCTGTAAGGGAAAACTCACAGCCAGTGAGTCACTCTAAAGAGTAAAGACCAGTAACAAGCACTTGTGAGATCCAAGAGCGAAGTTCCCCTGAGAGCCACATACACGGAAGCATACGGACAGAAGCCAGACTGCCCCAGGAGTCCTAATCATGCTTCAGCTGAGGAATAGCCATCTTTGAGTGCTGGAGTGTAAGGATGTTCCTTACTGAGCTGACACTCTCTTCAGAAATACTTACAACAGATGGAAAGGCAGGAATATATAGCTAAAATCAAAAGGCAAACAATACATGAAGCTGTTGGTGGGATGGAATAGGAAATAACAAGGACTATTGTAATGCTACTATATAACACCAATGGCACTGCCTTACCTGGACACTGTAATGTGGGCAGTTGGGGGAGAAATGAACTTCATACTGCGTGTTTTTCCCACCCTCAAATGGACAAGTGATTTGAGTACATAACTTCTATCCTGAAGGCACTGTCTAGAAAAATCTTCCCTTAGATTACCAAAACCTAGTTTTTGGTCATCTGGAAATGTTTAATTTTGATTGCAAACATAAATATAATGTTTTTATTACACAAAATAAGCATCTTTTGAACGTTTTTGAAATGATAAAATGTAGCTCTATTGATTTTTTTTCAGTTGTTCCAAATGAAAAAATGGATGTGTCTTTCACCAAAAGTTGTTCCAGCATAATTAATTTTCATCATTCTGATGAAAACACAGCAAATTTCCATCCAGTTCTAATGTGCATTCCTGATTACTTCTCTCAAAAAGCATCCCCCATACACAGAGCTTGGAGAATGGTAATGAAAATAATGAAGGAACTAGAAGAGAAATCTCTGAGAAGAGACTGTGAAACATCATTTGTTCAGGGAGGAGAGAAGTATGATAAAACTGTATGAGCAATGAAAGTGTCAGGGAAGTGAGATGAGGAAATTTGACTCCCCTTGGCTCATAATGTTAAAAAAAAACAAACCAAAACAACCAAAAATACTCTCCCAAAACCAAACAGGCCAATTCAGCAAAACAAGTTCAAAGCTAATAAAAAGACATAGTTTTCATTTTAATTTTATTTTTGCATAGTGTAATTTGTTGTCACAAAATGTCGCTCAGGGAGAGAACTCGGAAACAGAGTGGACATTTATAGAGATAACAGTAATACTTAAAGCTGTAACGGGCATTGATAACATATTTTGAATGAACATTCAGCCCTTAAGTAAGCAAGTTAAAGATGAACCTTAACTACTAAAGAGAGAAGTAGGTGCTGGTTGTTACTGGGGACACAGACCTTCAGTATAACAGGTCTACTTAAGTCGGGGGGCTGCAACACTTGGGTACACAAACAGGATGACAGTCATCAAATAGCAACAAAACATTGCACTTCTGTATGAACATGGAAGTTATTAGTTTGGGTATGGGTACAGTTATTAGTTTTTCTTACCAGTGTAAAATTTGAAAATCTCCTTTCATTCTGAGCCAGAGTGAAAAAAAGCACTGAATGTTTTATTCTGTGATCTTCACATTCAGAAAAAACGTCCCTTTTTGGTGAAAAAATATATTCTTGTATATATTTACTCTTATGTTACTTTTATTAGTTTTACATCATTTCATGAGACATAGCCATTCTAGTCTTCACCGGGAATCATATTAAAATGTTTTAAACAGTAGCTGCTCATCCAATGTACGAGTGCTTTTTTGTTCTGAATGTTAGGATATAATAACACTGGTAAGAGACATAATCTGGAAAAAGACAGGATGTTTCAATTATTGCTCAGTAGCAGCTGTCCTTAGTTATTTAAAAATGAAATAATAAATGATGCAAATAATGGCTGTTTAACAGGTATGGTAACATAACTATCTCGTCCTGTGCCATCTGTTATGTCATATACTATCTCACTTGATGAATGCACTATACACTTGTATCCATTTTCCCATTTGCTTCATCTACCTACATACACCCTTCTTTTTCATCCCAAAACGTAATGACTGCCACACCACTTCCATACCTTATGACATGCCAGTTTGAAGACTGAATGACACAGGAATGTCAACAAATAACAAAAACCAGAGAAAAGTAAATACGCAATATATATTTTTCCTGAAAAAAAAGGGGAGGGGGGGCGCATTTAAAAATATTGGTGAGAAAAGTCATCATCACTACAGCTGATTGTGAGGGAAAAAAAAAAATAAATCTTTACTCGAACTGACATCTTGTGAAGGAAAAATCACTTCTGCAAAAATGTCCTGAGCAGCTCTGTCAGTGCCGATTAAAAGTAAGGCTTGTTGCAAGACTCAGTTACCAAAAAGCCAAGAGTGATTTAATGGAAAGAATGGAGTACAGGCATTCATCTAAGAGCATAAATATAGTGCAAATCACTGAACTACAATTCAGAAGCAGATCGTGGCTTTTGTTTTGGAAGGCCTGCAGGCACTGCAACAGCCAGTAGATGTTTGGGCAATCAGTCCAGTTAATTACAGCATATATTTATAAAGACTAGTAACTCTGAAGAACCCAGGAGACTACTGGAAGAAGTTAAGAACTGATTTGGCTTTTAGCCTTGCCCAAAAATTTCTACTTGTCTTGAAGAAAGCCTGATCCTTCCTAACCAGGAAATCCTGGATTCATCTGCTTTGCAGGAGTGAGAGAGAATGCAGCTTTTCCTCCTCCAGGAATGACACTTGGATAAGACCAGCCCTCATGCAGAAGTTAAGAGACTTCTACCACATTAGTGCTGCCTGGACCCCTCAGGTCTAATATACTGAAGATTAGAGGAGCTCCAGCCCGTAGTTTCTTGTAATTCAACTTGTATTTGGCATGAATCTTGCATGTTTTCTCTATATAGATTGGATCCTTGCCTGTCTCCAGTTTAAAACCTCAGTAAACCAATTTGTTACGAAAGCATTTTGCTCTCTATGCCCCCAGGCACCCCAGGATTAGAGGAACAGCAGGCTCTCGTGAGACTTCCTGGCGTTTCAGCTCCATCTCAGCTCCTTTTCCATAGCTCAGCTGTTATGACTGAGCCCTGGCCAACTGTCTGTGCTCTCGAGGGGCTGCATAGTCTTATCTCACCTCTCAGCTGTGATGCCTTCTACACCACTGTATCCAGATGTGGCCCGCACACTGCAGTGCAGAGAAGTGGAGTGTTCTGCACCTGCATCTGTACCTGATCCCCGGCAGTGCCCACGTCATGCTCCGGCTGTGAAGATTGCTTCCCTTCCACTTCCCTTGGTCAGCTTTTTCATATTTTCAACACGGACACAGAGGGGAAAGTTCCTGGAGGCAGCTCAGAGCAGTGAGTAACAGAGCTCATCTTGGCTGCTCCTCTCCATACTGAATCATCCTGGCCTTTCATGCCCTGGATATTTCATCAGTCATCAGCTTCCACATGAACATGCAACAGGTTTAATAGGTCCCACATCTTCTTCCTCAGCATAGGCTCCAATGGTTGCCCAATATTCCCTTCCAATGAATGCTGGAAATTCAACTGGGCTTTTGATGACCCTTCTCCTCACTTTGTTCTTTTCAAATTCCCTGTTTATTCCCAGTTCATGTTACCTTTCTGTCCTCCCTGAACTTTGAATGACACTTCACTTCTTGAAGCAATTCAGCATATTAACCATACAGGCCAGCAATTAGGAACAGGAAAATGTTTCCAAAATTTTCTGCCTAAGGTCCTCTCTTTGCAGTTATGATCCTGCCATCATTCCTACTTCCATTCCCACAACAGCTAGATGAGGAACTACAAGGCAAAGAGAATGAGAGAAAAGGGTTACAAGAGAAAGTCCATCGATTCACAGGTAGTCAGGCAAGAGAGGCTTGAGACCTTGCAGTCTCACCCTCTCTGCGGAATGATAGAGTTTCTTGTGGTTCCTGCTCTGTGGCTTATAACTTGTATTTGGCTGTAGCGTATCTTCCAGGAAAGCATCCAGTTTGGATTTGAAGATCTTAAGGGAGGGAGAATTCCCTGCTTTGTTGGTCGTTTTTTCTAGTGGTTCATCACTGCCCCTATCAAAAGTCAGCAGCGTAGCAACAGAGGGATCCGAGTCCTGATTTTGTAACCTGTGAGATAAGAGGAAGATGTCATGCCGGGTGTATTTCAACTGTGACTGTGCGAGTTCAGTGCTACAGCTCTGTCCTCACAGAGCATGTCTCAAGGTTACTTATTCTCAGCTCTTTGGCTTGGATGCTCTCTGCCATCAGTCATGCTCAGAGATATATGAGCTTTCTGTTTCCCATTAGGTCAGGTAAGTGTCACTGACTACACTGTGGCAGACAAAGCTCTCCAGAAGAGAGGTTTGAAAAACCTCATACTGTGCTATCCAAATTATCCTAATTACCTAATTATCCTTATCACAGCAACTAATTAGTCTGGCTATAAAGCTAAACCCATAAACAGACCACAGGCTATAAAAGCCTGTAGGCAGGAGAGCTGTCTCAGAGGGACTCAGGAGAACAAGTGGGTGTAGGAAAGCTTTTATTTGAAGGTTTGGCAGAGGACAAGTGCCTGCAGAAAATAACCAGTAGCCTCTCAGCCTGCTAAGAGTACTGACAGGCTACAAAAGCCACAGGAGTTTCAGCAAGCCCATCATCTACAATCGTCTGATTTAAACAGCTTTCAAGGACTAATGTATGAAGATTGAAGTCTATTTTTCCCCACCACAGTCCCTTAAAAGCAGGCACAAAATGAGTCACAGCTCTCTTCCTGAGAACCTTTTCTTCCAAAAAGAAGCAGCAAAGGCCGAGTGAGCAGTGTGTTAAAGGAAGAAGTTCCTTCAGTCCCATCATTTGACAGAGCAAGGATGCAAACAAATGGTCTCTGGACTAGGTCCCCATGTGAATCAACACCTCTCTTGAAGGCCCTTTCAGTTCCTACTTACTAACGCAAAGGCATTTTTCTCAAGGCGTGAAGTGTGTTGAAATGGGTTTCCTGTCCTCCAAGATGAAAGCTTTTGCAACAAGGTGAAAGTCACTGGTATTATTTATTGCTCACTTCTGGCTCTCAGCGACAGTAGGTATGGCTGTTGGGGAGGCCATATGTAAACATTTTGACAGAATGCAATGTCTGTCCCTTTTAGCAGCCATTTGGGAAGGGAAAGGGAGTCTGTCGCTGCTTCTGGCACTCCCCCTTGCTCGAAGGAATTAGTTCCTTGTAAATAAAAGCCTGTGCTTTTTCC
>KL270956.1:63995-78038 GCA_000699545.1 Podiceps cristatus
TATTGTCTGCTATTTGATTTCCTGTAAATGGACTTCCACTGCTCTTGGAACGTTTAAATAGAAACCAGAAATAGTCCCGAGCAGGACTGTGTACATGCAGTTTAATGGCAACCTAACTCAGTAATATTTTGTCATGAAGCTACCGGAGCTCGACTTCCCCCTCTCAAAGGCCTGGCCTGACTGGTTGCAGCCATCGCCTCGTGTACATTTCCTGCCCGAGACAGTAAATGGACTTCCACTGCTCTTGGAACGTTTAAATAGAAACCAGAAATAGTCCCGAGCAGGACTGTGTACATGCAGTTTAATGGCAACCTAACTCAGTAATATTTTGTCATGAAGCTACCGGAGCTCGACTTCCCCCTCTCAAAGGCCTGGCCTGACTGGTTGCAGCCATCGCCTCGTGTACATTTCCTGCCCGAGACAAATCCGAGCACGTAACCCCAGGCAGGCAGGCGCGGCGGGCAGCCTCACCGACCGCAAGCGCCTCGCCAGCGAGGGAGGACAGGACGCTCTTTTGGAGCTGGTGGAGAGAAGCCTGCTCCTTGCTGAATGACAGCCCTGGGGCACGGTCTGGAGCTTCCCCACCACAGCACTAGAGCTGCCTGGGGAGCCCTCGTACGTAGGGTCTGGTGGGAGCGCAGCCCTGTTTACCTTATTAATGCAGTAGGATGGTTTTCTTCTGATGCAAACAGAAATCCTGGTTGAAACATCTTGCTTGTTCTTAGCAGAATTTATGATGTCTCCTTATTCCTTACATAGGTATTTTTCCACATGTGCAACTTTCCCAGCTGGCACACACATTTCAAATCCCAATTCCCCGGTAGCCTTTTTGGGAGTCATAATTACTGGCTCGGAAGTGAGGCATCTCTGCTCTTGTAACCTTAATAGCCAAATATCAAGTAATAGTTCCAGAACTTGTAAGAAAGAGAAAAAATGGCCTGTTTGGAAGTAATAAAATGCACATTGCCATGGGCCTCCCAATTCATGCACCTGCTGGCACAGACACAGTCAGTAAAGGGAAGCTTGTAATAACATAAAAGCTTGGAATTCAGAGGACTTAAAACCGAACAAATCATTGGAGAGGGAGGCTTGCATTGCAGAGAAATGAGCTTAAAAGGCCTAGAAAGCCACAAATGCTGATTGTTTCTAGATTCGGCTCCATTTTGCTAACTTAATGTGAATTAGCTGAGGTTACAAGGTTAATCTCTGTAATGTTTACCACTTTCCTAACTAAATAGAGGAGAACACAAGCAGAATGCATTAGGTTTCAGGACTGCAGCACCATTTCTGCACCTCTTCTTGGGAGGTACTGGAAGCTCTGAATAGCCTGTGGGAGTGCAGGGAGCTCAGCACCCTCCAGGCCACACTCAGCACAGGGCTGGATTGCTGCTGGGAGATTTTGGCTGCAGGAAGCTTGGAGCTTTTTCTTGCACCGACATAGACAGTTCAACAGCTAAGTTTCCCGCTGCTTGTGTCAGCTGAATCTCCTGCACCTGCTACAGATGAAGCACCTTTTGGTCAGGATTTTCCCTGAAAGTTTTAGCATAGATCAAACTTTTCCAGTATTCTATTTTCCACCAAAGTCAGCAGGGTTGAGGGATGTTTTGAGAGGATAGAGGAGGTTGGCTGGATGTAGCTGAGGTAGCAACAAAGCAAAGTGTAGCTCTTTTATTATCATAGAATCATAGAATCATTTAGGTTGGAAAAGACCTTTAAGATCATCAAGTCCACCACTAAACCATGTCCGTAAGTGCCACATCTACACGTCTCCAGAGATGGTGACTCAACCTCTTCCCTGGGCATCCTCAGTCTCTGCCAGACTCCAGTTGTGTGAGCAATGACTGTTGAAGATTTTCTGTTGGGTTGTATTCCCTGGGTAACTCACAGAGCAGGGGAAGGGCAAAGATGCTCAGCCCTGTCTGGATGCTCGGTGAAGAAGATATGAGTTGTTTGTCCCTGGGCTGGCCAGGAAAGAGAGGGTATGCCTTGACAAACTGTTCACATAGTGGCTGTAGACCTGTACTGAAAGCTCTATTTCCCAGCACAATTGCTTCTGAAGCAGCCTACAAAGAATTTTGGTGGTTTTTTGGTTGTTGTTTTGGTTTTGTGGGGTTTTTTGTTGTGGTGTTTTTTTTTTTTTTTTTAACATGAAGCACCAGTTTGTTTGAGGGCTTGCTCTGTCGCTGCAAACCCTTAATCACATTATCCCCAGTTTCCATTCCCAGGTCTGCCCCAGGCCCTACCAGCTTTGAAGACAATTTCCCCAGCCGCATGCCTTGAGAGAAGTCTGATTATTAAAATCAGGTTCTTGCTATAAGAGAGGCCTGAGGAACCTCCTGAGTAAACAACCCCAGGAAGCAGGACTAAGGATATCATTGGAGCTAAGGGGGAACAACAGTGTTCTGAGGAAAGTTAGGGCCTCTTTGGTTAACTCTCCACCCATATTGTCATCTTCATACAATAAAAGTATCTGCCAAATTCAAACAAAAAATAAAAATAGAAAAAACTTTGATAAGGTCCAGCCAGTTAATTTTATAATTTTCCAGAAAAAATACCATTATTTTAAGACCACTGTAGTTTTTTTCCACTTTCATTTAAATGTATTTGAAAATGAGGGGAAACAAAACTTTGAAATGAAACTTGATTTCAGGGAACATTTCAAATGACACACAATGAAACAAACAAACAAAATTTTTCAATCTTATTTTTATACTATGTTAAAAATATTTTGTTTTCACCTGTGAATGAAAACAAACAAACAAACAAAAAAAAAAAACCAACCAACCCCCCAAAAATGGTAGTTGTTACAGCTCTGGGCCTGAGTCTATTAATCCATAACTACATTTACCAGTCAGTCACAGTTGGAGAGCAATAAATACGCACAGCACACATTTTTAGCAAGGGACTGAGGGATGATTCAGGGTCAGTAGTCATGGCACAGCATCTGAATCCAGCCCTTTCCTCCTAACACCCACTGTCTGCAAAATCCTACCTTACAGAGAGAGCCTGGCTCCACTGAACACTTCTCATTCCCTTTTGGGGACTGGTCTTTTTTTAAATTTCAGACTTTACCCTGAGTAACTTTGGAAATACAGCCTTCCCAGATGAGGAACTGAGGTGAACTAAGAGGAATATGAACCAAAACATTTCAATATCACATCATAATTTGAAAGAGTTGGGTGTATATCTCACTGGTGTTTGCCCCAGAAATGCCAGTTTTGGAATCAAATTCTTGCTTCTCTGTAGGCTCTAACAATTACCCAGACTATCCCTACAAACCTGGAAATTTTACAGTATTTTTTAAAAAATAATTATAAAAATAGTGAGCATGTCTCTGCATTAACTACAGCACAGTTCCCACTCTCTAATGTAATTTGCATTTGCAGGTTCAAAATGTCAGACGTGATGAGAAGAGAGATATCTCAGCATAAACAGGAAGGGCCTGAGTCCAAAAAGCTACCCACTGAACTTGTAGCTTTCTCAGCTATACCTCTGTTTTAACCTGGATCATTTGGCCCTTTTCTGTGGTTTGAATCAGGAAGATGTTGGGGCACTACTGGAAATGGCTCTGACCATCAATTTCTTCTCCTTATAGCTTTTCCAACTCCAGTAAAAGGGTCAGGGTGAGTTTTCCTGACAGCTGACTCCCCTGCTCTGGCTCTGTGGAGGCGATGCAGGTTACCCCGTGCTCTTTGCTGTCAAATAAAGTTGCACCCAAGCAGAGCCTACCCTGCTGTAGTTGTACCCACCAAAATCTTACCTGTAGCGCACAGAGCATTTATGACATTAGAATAACTAATTTTTTTCTTATGAAGAACAGAATTTTGCTACCACCGCCAGAATGGCAAAGAATGTCTCAGCAAGGAAATACTCAAAAAACTCCAATGGCCAATTATGTCTGTGCGTGTACGAAACTCAGATTTTAGTTGACCACAAATCCGATTTGTATTTCCATGGGATCTAGGCCATTTCACGCAGTCTTGACCTCTGGGTGTCAATATTGCTGAGCAGGGATATACAGCATGGCTTAAGTGTGTTGCAATAAAATGTTTATTAATGTCAAACGGAAATTACTCCAGGTACGGCAGACTTTTACCCTGGAAAGGCATAAATGTCGAAACAAGTTATTAGTTCTTTTTCCGTTATACTTAGACATAAATTTTCAAAGCTAAGTTAACTTTGATGACTAGGTGGACCTATTTTATTAGTATCATAATGTCCAAAAGTATTGCACATCCAGTGTGGCTTTAATAGGGGTCCAAGTCAGGAGCTAGGGAACCCATTTTTACATTACCACTTTTCAAAACTTTTGGCTTCTATGTTAAAAAGTAACATGCCAAGCAATACGGTTCAACAACAACTTAGGGACCTGCTTGAATACGGTGTCTCAGTGAAGTTAGTGGGACTGCTGCACCAAAGGATAACTGCATAAATAAATGACTAGCGAAGGATGAGGCCGGGCTGCACAACCGAAGTCGAGTGCCTTGGAAAGCCTGTGTCTATAAAATGCTCAAAGCCATTTTCCATCTGGGGATGTGTAGAGGGAAGTTGATCTATACTGACTGGAGACACAGCGATGTTTTATACTGGACGAGCTAATGAAAGTCCAGACAAGAAATAGGTGTCTTGTTTCACATATGTTTTCCTTTAATTATTGCAATACAAGATTTGGCTTTTCAAGGCAATTTCTGGGGTAAAGATTAGGAGATATTGTACATAATAGGACTGATTCCTTGAATGGAATCCAATAGTCCCAAACTAATTTCCAGTCCTTAGAATAAGGTATTTCTCCTGGGGATGCCAATATCTGTGGTTTCAATCTCTCACATCCTACCCAACTGTTTCCTCATTACAGTCTCAGGTTTCTTTGTCACCGCACAGTTTATACAGGCTCAGATTTAATCAGTAGCAAAACATTCATCAACATGAACCCATGCCATTTTTTTTTTCTTAAAAATACCTCCAAGCTCGCTAAATATTTGTCAAGTAAACATTTCCTAGACACAGAGAGCACTGCTGCCAACTTCCTTCTCTTTTAGGTCTATCGCAGTCTTTGGATTCTTCCCTAGCATTACAATCATTGGTATTTTATTACAACATGTAGCTTTGCTAGAAAGCCATCATGCCTCTAGGCTGTAAGTTCACACGTCGCAGATCTAGCTCTGGATGTGGAAAGCCCTTCTGTGGTTAGCTAACACTTTGTTTCAATATTAGGCTGTTTAGGCCATTTTATCTTCAAAATTATAATTAACGTTCTCACTTGGCAAAATATTTACCTTGTGCTGTGCTTTATCAAAGAGAAAAAATGATTCTATCATATTCAGCTCTGCAGTAAATGGATACTCCTACTTGAGCTCTCACAGCGGTTTATGAACATAAATGGATTAAGACTTACAAGACTACTGAGAGATAAGGAAATACTGTTCTCCGTCTCATGCTACAGGGAACCAAGGCGCAACTTCTGCCAAGATCACACAGGCAGTCGGTGCCAGCACTGAGGTGCACACTCCTCCCCCGCTGTCACCTATCCCGCTTGCCATTTCAGCTCATTCCAGTGTTGACTATTGCATTTGTATTGTCACGTTGTTTTTAAGTTAGGTGCTTGTTCATCATAAAGTGATTGTTTCCAAGCAATTGCGGGGATGTCCATTCTGCTCCCTCCCCTCCACCTCCATTACTTTCATCTTCACATTTTTTCTCAGGATTTTGAGTATTGCTGATTTTAACAGCGTCATGTAACCACTGTACCTTATGCCTGTTTCAGGGTGAAAGCATGCAGGAGATCACACCCCAAGCTCTCGCAGCTCCTATGCAGGGTGCAAACATCTGGGGCTTGGGGGGAATACGGAAGATTTAACTCAGTTTTGTGTACAGAAAAACAGATGTACTTTCTGTACTGCAAGTTGTGGTTACACTCTTCAAAATATCTCCAGTGTTTTTGTACCGTAGTGATGCCTTCTGCTTAGGAAAGATTACATTCAGTTAAAGACCTCAGGCTCTGACAAATGAGCTCTTGAAAAGCTCAATGAAGTGGTTTAAGATGTTACTGCCCATGGCTTTCTGCCCTGCCTCTGCACTGAAGTTTACGGGCCCTAGACAGCAGCACAGAGTATGCTTGTGCCACAGCTGCTCCAGTGGTTAGGCTGGTGCCTTAGTCCAGTCCCCAAGAAAGTGGGTTTACGCTACAGCCAGAAGCGCTGAGGCGTGAGCACGTTGCATTTGGCTGACTCCGATGCAGGGGCATATTCGCCAATAAAGGCAAAATGGAAATGTTAGACTTCTTCCACTCCTTGGCTTTATAGTCCCTCAGTGCCAAGATTTCCACATCTCAACAAAGCCTGCGTTCCCACGGCCCGATCCACCGGCCACTCACTGAGTGGGATCCTAAAACTGGAGGCTGGTCTCTTGAATCCCAGAAGAGGAAAGGCATGCTTGGGGAACCAAGAGGTTCACATTCCAAATATCAAGTTATGTTTACTTTTCTCTTAGAGAAGAAAAGAGGCATCCTCCTCCCCTCCATTTATATACCTGGCAAGTGAATAGAGCAAGAGTGGAGACTCCTGAATTTGAATTCCTCTTCAGCCTGCGAAGGCTCGAGCTTGTAGCACCCTCTAGCCCGGAGTGCGCTCAGTGCACCAGGAGCAATGCGGGGAGGCGGGCAGAGCCAGGAGGCCCTGCTCCAGAAGGAGTTTAAAAACATGTTTTGTACAGGTGTTCAGTGTTAGTGAATCTAACCTGAAACATTTTGCCAGCCTCTGCAGTGAGGTGCAGAGGAGACGAGCATCATCATCTGGACTTCTCCTGCTGTCCTACATCCACTCCTGTTATAAGCTGAGCCCTGATGTTTACACCTGCCAGAGCTGAGATCCAGCTGTGCATCAACAAAACCAGCTGGGGCCTTTCTGCTTCACTCCCGCCTGCCCTGCCTGCAAAGCAAACAGAGGCCAGTAGCCCAGTCAAGGGCAAGGACCAAGGCAAGGCTGGCCTGGTCCTGACAGCCTCCTCCTCTGTCTCCATGCTGATCGCACTGAAGCAGGGCAATGTTTGGGGTGGGTTCATGGGCTTCTCCTTTGCGCCACAGCTGAGCGATGGCTGCCAGAGCCAGTGTCTGTCACACACCTGGAGCGACTGTGCAGACAAAATGTCTTTCAGTTGTGGGTCCCCAGCACCAAAACTGGTACCAGCCTCAGCTCGGCTGGACTCACAGCTCTCCCTGCAGTTCCTTGAAGGCAGTCTGCCTCATTGCCTTGTGAGCCACGAAGAAATCCCAGGAGACCGGAGCATCTCATAGCAGCTGCTTAACAAGCCCTCCCCACCGCTAACCTTGCAGCCTGCCTGCTGTGAGCCAGGCAGGCAGCTGTCCTGCTGCTCTTGGGAGGATGCTAATGATCCTGACCAAAGAGCTCGATCCAAACCAAGGTACCAGAAACTCCACAGTATTCTCACTTGGAGCAAAATCTTTTCTAGAGGGAAAACTGGAAGGTCTCTACTGGAGCAAGGGGTTTCTTGTTTTAGAAATTACGTATAAACTTTGAGAGATATTGAAACATAACAAGGTATAAATGATACTGAAATGGCTGCTTTGTGAAATCCTATAATGGGAAATTCTTTTACAAACCTTTTAAAATTGGCAAACGTTACTAATATTCCTCCAGGCAACACTATTTAAAATGGGATGTGTGGTGTCCCAGAGCAACTGTTCTCCTGAACTGCAAAGCATTCTGTAGGACCTGAGAAATATGAAATGATTTAAGAAGGATAGAGGGTTATGCAGTTCTGCTTTGTGTGGTTTCTACTACCTCTAAAGTAGTTTTAGAGGAGTGTTCTGGGCTGTAATTCAAACAGTGTTATAGATACCGTAAGGAACAGGAAAAACGAACAAATTAGAGGCATCTGATGAAAAACATGGTTACTTTCTCTGTTGCTGCCCTAAGCACACAACTTGTTTCTTAGATTCACTTGGGTGTTTATATTAAACGCAACTGACTTATTAAGGAGGCCTGAAGTGAGCTGTAAGTAGAGGGGCTGGACTACAGCACTTCGCCTGGCTCTGCGGAGCAGCCTCAGCACTCGGGATGGTGTGAACCAGCCTCAAACCCAGCACATGCACAGTCACCCCTGCAGAGCCGAGACTTTTTTCCATCTGCCCTGACTCCTGTACAGCAGTGCAAGGACAAGCTGCAGCTTGCCCAGCTGTGAAAGGCTCTAGGAGTTCCCTACATATACCCAAACTTTCCACTCCAGCACAGAAGTACATTATGTGTGATTTTCACAGTGAAAGGCCACCTTAATGCTGCAGAGTTTCTCTTGCTGGCAGCTAGGAAATGGAGCTCATTGCTGGGTTTCTTTTGGAGCTTGGAGAGCCTGACAGAAATGCCTCGACCGACCCCACTTCAGGTTTTAGAGGATCAACAAAAGGCTGGGGGACAGGTTCCCTGATGGCTGAGAGAAGCCTCAGCACAGCACCGCTCAGCGTAAATCGACATCAGCGCGTCCAGAGCAGCTGCATGTGTCTAGCCCCACTGAGGACCTGTCCCTCGGTGCAGTGACCCCGCAGAGGGGAAGGACACTGCGTGGGTAGGCCGAAACGATGGGAACAAGTTTTGGAGCTTGCTGCCTGGGGGAAGCAGAGACGTGGTGCTGGTGTGGCTGAGCTGCCTGGGGCATGTCCTGGCCCTCTCCGGGCAGCCTGACACCCTGTACCCCATCTCTGCCTGGCCCGGCGCTGGCAGGCCTTGCTCCGACCATCTCTTGTAGGATGCTTATGCTCTTGGTTAGGTGTTACACTCACTAAACCATTATGTTCAAAGAACAGCAAGTTTATAAAAGTCCTGCATGTTTTTTTCTGCCACAACGGCCTGCTCAGAGTGTGATCCTGCAGTAGGAAGAAACCAAATGCACCGGCAGTCCTTCGCTTGTAGGGGATGGCCTCCTGCAGCACAAAGGGACTGATCAAATGGCTTTTGAGGAGCTCAGTAGATGAACCTGGGAACATGCAGCCAAATGGATGAGCCATGTGCAGGTGAGGATTTGTCCTCAACAGGGATCAAGTTTAGAGTAGACAGATCCCAGAGGTGTGTTAGATACTGAGACAAGAGCTCGGGAATCCAGATCAGGGTAATCCAAACCCGAGGGAGAGGAGGTTTGAATATAATGATCACAAAGAGCAAATCCACGTTCCAGCACGGAGAGCATCTGTGGGGAAAGGGATCTGCAGGACAAGTGAAGGTGAACAGCTAACAGGAACAGCAGATGGCAATATCCCTGGCCAGTACCGCAGGCTGAACTTTCCTCTCGGTACTGCAGCTGTAGATCAGGGATGATGTGAAAAACAGCAGACTCGCACCAGCCCACAGAGCCGTTAAAGAAACCATATCCAGGCTGGCCGTATCCTGCTGGCCACCTCCCTGCCACAGCACTGGGAGCACTAGAGAAACAGCGATCAGCAAAGCTGCGCTGGTGAGTGTGTCTGGCTGCGAAGGACAGGCTGCACCTCCCGCCTGGGCAGAGAGGGGACGAACCGAAGGCTCAGGGGTCCCCTGCCCTGCATCCCAGGCTTTGGCAGCCCCTCCCCCCAGGCAGTCATACAAGAAATATCGCCCCTAGTCCTGGTGCAGGATTCACAAGGGGATTCTCCCTCGACCCCTGTTCCCTGCCTGCCACCTCCCACCAACACAGCTCTGCTGGGGTCTTACAAAACATGCATGTGGTTTGAGTGCCAGGCTCTGAAGGGCTTACAGGGTTTTTTGAGTAGAAAGCAAGAGCCTACGAGAAGGTGGTAACTGTTGTGAAGCTCACAGTCCCTCTGGATGCAGCTCAAGGCATGGTGAGTGCCCCCAGGGTCTGGTGTCTCCTCTTTTCCTGGGGTGAGACTTGGTGGTGTTTCACTAGTAAAGACTAAAGGAAATTCATGGAGGCAACACAAACAGAGATTCTTCCCAATCTGCTGGTAAACATTCCTCTACACTGAGGATTTGTTAGAGAAGGATGCTACACAAATGTGGAGTATTTTGTTACTATCTACACGTAATGCTGAGTACCACAGTCTTGCTGTGTCAGGCAGGGGCATCTCCAGGAAACATTTTGTAGCACATCTTGCAGCCAAACCACAGCGGTGGTGTTGAAAGACACAAAAAAATGTTCCCTTCCTCCAACTGGCCAAAATACAAAAAGGAGTGAGATTTGCAAATTGCCAAATTAAGCTCAGCCAGAGCCTGTGGCTTGCTGTCATTAAGAAAAACCCTGCAATAAACGTTTACAAAAGCATTTCAGAAATAATGGCTCTCTGTAGAACTGGATTGGGAAATTTCCAGCAGAACAGGTTTCAGCAGAAAAATGCTGATTTGTTAAAACTGTGGGGTTTGTGGAATTGTATGGGTTTTGACAAACTTCTGATGAACTACAGCAGCAATTGCCAAACTAGGGGCTGGGAGCCTGGTGGAAGTTCAAGCAGAAGTGAGGCTTGCGTCTGGATCTGGGGTCACGAGTCTGGAAACAGCTACACTCTGGGCAGATTTTGGCTTTAAGATTCTCTGTGCCAGGGCAGCCCCTCTATGCTGAGTGCCTGGGGCACCGGGTGACAGGGCTCCAAGCTCCCTGGCTACCCAAGCTGTAAGCCCTGGGGTGAGTGGAGGGCTTGCAGGTTTGCCAGAAATGCCTGGCTTTTGCTTTCAGAGAATGCAGGTGGGCATACACCTTGCAGATGCAACAGTCATAGAACAGAGCAAAATTTTTTTTAATGAATAGTAAAAACAGACAAAAAAAAAAAAAAGTGGGTGCAGCTTTGAAGGGATGAAAGCTATTCTTGGACCTTGCTCTAATTCTGACAATAGGCTTCAGAAGAAGCTAAAAGCAGGGAAATAAAATATTCAAACAAGTCAGAAGGAACCATGTAATTTTTCATTTAATTTAGTGAGTTTTTTTCCTGCAGTGTTTTTTTTTGACAATCCCAACTTTTTTGAAAACTTTTCTAAATGGATTTTAAAAATGAAATATAATGCTTGATTTGAGGCTAAGACAGACTTCTTGAATCAACCTGAAGCAAGAAATGGCTTTGGCTCAGCTGCTGATAAATTCATTTCCCCACATGCCCTCCCGGGCAGGGACTCCAGTGCAACCTCCCGAGACCGGCATGCCCAGCCACAGGGCAGGACACGCTGGAGCCCAAACAGCTCTGCTGTCCTACATCATCCCACCGCTTCACTGGCACCATGCTGGACTCCTGGCCACCTGGAAGGGCCCCAGATGGGCTACAGGAGCCCTCGCTGCCCAGGAAATGCTGGTCCCTTCACTCTGTCCCAGGGAAGCAATGGAGATGGAGTGATGCTTCGGCTTGCTGTCATTAGCATTTCAAAGGCCTCATCTAAAAACCAGTACTTGGCCTTTAAAGAACTTCTGCTCCTCATTACAAGCTTTGGCATGTCCAGAGACACTGGCAGAAATAGGTGAAGTATGGGTGTTCACACTCAGTCAGAGAGTGTTTTATCCTGCCATGGAGCCCAGCCTCCCAGGCACTGTCACTAGTGTATTAGAAAGTCTTAATAGGAAAAAATAATAATCTATATCTACAGGGGGGATTTTCATCCTGAAGTACAAAAAGTGAGTTACAACTGAATGAGTTATTGCAATCTCACATTCCTCAGCATGGTAATTAGGCATTTTAGTGAGCCTATGGTTATATTAACCTCTGGGGACCGGTTCATTGACTCTTGCATTACTAGCTGATAAATACCATGCTTGGTATTAAGCAGCAGGAGACGGGGCAGGGAAGGAGTAACCCCAGAAGGTTACCCACAACCCTCCAGGGTCACAAGGGAGTCTAGACCTAACTCTGCTAGGTTTTGCTCATTCACTGCCATCCCTTTACTGTTCTTCCCACCAGTGCCTTTCCTAGTCAAACTGACCATTCCCAACAGGGCACTGCAGCAAGTGTTCCCATAACTCCAGCTCACCTTACCACATTTCCATTGTCTAGAAAAACATTTGCTGAGGAAACAAATTGCTCAGGCACAAGTTGCTCAGGCTGAAATCAGTTCTCATATGATGCTAAGTTTTCCCTAAGTCTTCCCAAACATCTTCTAAATTCTTGCATGCTCTCAAGGACTGACTACCACACCTGGAGATGGTGTGACTCTTGCCCACATCTCTTCTCTTGCACAGGACTTGGATGCTATTTGCAAACACTATCCTTGGGTCATGTCAAGCCTTTGGCAGAGCTGAGCCCTGAATGCTTCTCTGCTGACTCCTGCCTCAGGACCCCAGCCTGGCTCCTGCCCTGCTGCCGTGTCCGCTGAGGGCTGTGGAGGCTCCTGGGCTGGAGCCTCCTGGGACCTGTGAGACGGGGGTGAAGGGAGGAGGAGCACAGTACACCTTGGCTGAAGGTATGACATGGAGCTGGAGCTGCAAATAGCTGCCCCACCGTGCATGGGGCTGCTGTGCCTGGTCTCCTTTAGTTCAGTTCATCCTTTCTGACTAAAAAGGCCCTACCAAAGGGTGAAGAAAAGAGCATCCTTTTTTCTGAGCTCTGCAATAGGGGGATTCTGTGGATCCCCTTTTCTCCCTCATGTTGTGAACCAACATGGGCTTTCATAAAAGGACTGTGTCCTTGTAATTATGAAACCTGAGACCCTGCTAATGCAGAGAGGAATAAAATCTGTTTGGAAATGACCAGTCACCTTCCATGACGTGAAATGCAAAACAACCTTTATGCATGTTCTTCTTAATCACTTTATAAAATATTTTTACAGAAAAACAGATATTTTATTAAAAGGGCTGCCTAAATGGTTCAAAGAATCATCTGTTAGGGAAAGTGACTGGATTTTTTTTCTTTCAGCTGAGTAAGGAATAGCCCACAAATTCTTTCTCTAGTGAGTCCATGAATAAAACTCAATTAGAGGAAATGGAATGGTGAAGCTGATCTTCTTTTTCTTTCTTTCAATTAGAGAAATATCAGAGGAGTGTGACTGCCAATAATATTTCACAATGTTTTAGGTAATCATATAACACCCTTTAAAAAAAAACCCCCCCCCCCCCCCCCCCCCCAAAAAAAAAAAGCAAGAGGAAAAGCTATGCCTCTAATCTGTTATTCATGAACTGAATCAAAAACCAACAGGCATTATAATAACCACTTGAGAGCAGGTACCGTCACTTGGTGCATTTATTAATTGTTAATATTGGTGGTATTACACTAAGCTTATCAAGGTTCCACTGTTCAATGCACTGCAGAACCAAAGTGAAAGGCAGCTTTCATTCTCAAGAATCTACAATACAAATCACAAAAGGTTTTATATACTTAGTATTTGTGCTATTCTTATTTACATGGTAAGTGAATGCAATTGACCTTGCTTATTTACAGTGGCTTTTGCCAGTGGTTCTCAGCATGACTCACATCTTTTTGTATGGAAGCCTGGGGCATGGCAGAGGTAGAGTTAAATCTTTCTCTTCCTGAGACTTCTTATGATTTTAAGCAAGTCACTTCATTTCATGATTCATCATTAGGAAAATGAGCAACAGCTCTACCCAGCTCAGAAAAGGTTTTGTGAGGATAAGTGCAACAACAATGTTGCTCACTGGAACAGGTTGCCCAGAGAAGCTGTGGGTGCCCCATCCCTTGAAGTGCTCCAGGACAGGCTGGATGGGGCCTTGAGCAGCCTGGTCTAGTGGGATGTGTGCCATGGCAGGGGAGTTGGCACTAGAGGATCTTCAAGGTCCCTTCCAACCCAAACCATTCTATGATTCTGTGATTCTATTCTGAGTCACAAAGTACCGGACTTCACACTTCACCCTTCTCCTGAGGGTGTCAGGGATGGGTAAACATAGGCATGCTGAAATGCTTACTTGCAGGCAGAGCATTCAAAGACCCATGCTTTTAAAATGTCGTCATCCAGGGCATATTCCACAGAGGCCTTCTGAAACTAGAGGCTGGTAGGCTGCTTATTTTCCAGGTTACTTTTGAAACCATAAAGACTTGCTAAAGCTAAAATGGCTCCGCAGGCAGCAGACATGATGATGGCTGGTTTCCCACGGCTGCCTTAGCTGGCTAGG
>KL270956.1:84258-99028 GCA_000699545.1 Podiceps cristatus
ATTGCTTTTGTCCTCAAATAGCAGATCCAGGGTCCTAAAGCAGAATGTTGCATTAAAATACTAACAGAGGGTTTGCCAACTCCAACTTAATGGCCAATTCGGAAATCCCCTCCCATCTCAGGACAGGCAGGATTTGAAAGGGGCTGTAAATGAAGTGGTGCCTACAAGAGTGGGAAGTCCCAGAGACCTGCGACTGGACATAACTTAGTCCCCAGAGAAAACACTGGGAGGACAAAGCCCCAGGTGGGTGAATGGATATGGCAGCTTCACTTGTACTGTTCGTGGCATCACCCAAATCTTCTAACACTCTGACCCCTTAACTCAACTGCTGGATTCTTCTGCACCTGTGGGAACCCTCCAGCACTCAACTGCATGAAAAGCACGGAGGATGAACTGAACACAAGTGTAAGATCCTTCTCTCCAATCCAATATCCAGTTCCAAAATGAAAGAGTAGAAATTGTATTTTGACTGTTACTGAATTACTGAAATTGTTAAAGCTTGGATGCTTGTTTAAGAACCTGAGAAAACTAAAAGTGGATGGTGAGCCCCAGAGATCTTGATTCCTGTGGTTTGGGGGTTGTTAAAATATTTGTATGTTCTCAGCAACATTATGAAACCCCAGTAGCTGAAGGAGCATCCCAGTGTGCAAGGAGCTGTACAACTAAGGCAGGGGCTAAAAGGCTGACACATTTATTTGTTCCTTGAGCTAAATATTGCCTTTGAACCTAGGCCATCTTATTATCTTGGAACGCCACAGGCCTGTCATTCCCAACAAGACAGAATACAAAACCAGATCAAAACAGTAATGCTTTATACTGAAGTTTCCATCTTTTGAGAATTTTACCAGCCAGAGACTTCTAGAAACAACATTTTTAGATCTCACCACTCCCCTGGAAATGTTCTCCATGAATGAATTACCAAAAGAGGAAGGTGATTCAGATACCTGCATAGCAGAAGGATAAAACGTGCATGCTCTGAGCTTCTCCAGGGATGATGATACTCTGCCTGCCAGGTGGCTCTGCACGGGGCCAGCTGGGGCCCACCAGCACTTATTAGCTCCATCCAGTTCAGGGCCAGCTCTGCAGGATCCCAGCTGGTTATTGCTACATTACTACACTGCACTGAGGTTCTGGGAAGGTTTATTAGTGTTAGAACTAATCCAGCTGCGTGTGCTCCTGCCTCAGCATCACTGGCACAGGTTTTGTGCACTCCCAAAAGTCCCTCCAAAGATAGCTGACAGCTGACTGTGCACACATGGACAATTTATGTGCATTATGGTGCACACATTATGTTATTTATATAAAAGTGTAAGTAAAATCAAGTGAAATAAAGTACAGTTTAACGTGTCATTATTTTTAAAATATGACACAGAAAACACAAAATATAGATAATACTTGTATTCCTTTGCTAATACGTATACATTCCCCACCCAAATCAAGATTCAGAAATCAGGTTACTGCAACACATGTTTAAATTAACCTCATATATCATTCAAGAAATGTCCTAGCATTGCCAGGGGATCTTGCCCTCAGTTTACCATCACCATGTAGCACCCCTTGGCTGGTGGCTCTGCATACCAGAAAGAGCTGTAAAAAGTCTTTTCAGAGTAATAACATATGACAATAGCACTGTCCTTATGGCAAATATAATCAGGTAAAGCTACTATATGGTTTTAGCCATCCTTTTTTTAAATCAAGCAATCTTTGTTTAATCTCATTTTTAAAAATCCTGCAAATTTGGGAGTGAAATTTATTTTCAGGTGAGCTATGGCCAACAGATAAAGGATTTATTTGTCTTGCTTTCCCTTAGTCCCTTGATGAAGAATTGTTCTAGGCAACTGGCCATTTGTACTCATGCTTGAACTGCTTGAAGAGCAGGGACCCTGTATGCTGTCTACTCCCAACATTGGCCCAGTATTGACCAATGTTGGGAACTGGAATATAAGACGTGGAATATAAAAATTTCCATTACACCAAGTAGTCAGTAAGACTAAGTTTCAAAAAACAAATATAAATAAGGCAAAAGAAAAATTAGTGATTACTCCCTTTAAAAAAAAATATGGAAAAAAGTAGATCCTGATTTTGCTGCGTTGATACTAGTTGAGCTGCAGTAGGATGGAGCCTGCTCAGCCTCTCCTGCCTGCAGCTCTTCTGGTTTCCTTGTCCTTCTTCTTCCTGGCCTTAACTGGTTCAGATGCACAGCTGGACAGAGATTTGGGTTGATCTAGTAAGAGACTCTTCATTAAGGTTACAAATGGGTGTGAAAAGTGCCTGAGAGGGTCAAGACAAAAGATGATACAAAAATGCAGTAAGTAACTGAAGGCTTCATTTCATTAATGCATCTAGCAAGTCAAATAGCATTACCGGCAAGATGTGGAGATTTAGCTGTAAAAAATAAGAAGGTAATAGCAAAGATGTCCATATTTATGTCCCATTTCTTTACATAGTATTTTTGCTACTCCATTTCTAAATATTATGGAGACAGCAATGGCAGACAGGTGAGTCCATTTACAGTAAAAATAAGGAGAATGCAATGACAACTTGGGCGGGGGAGCGGAACAAGAGGGCCTGGAGTACCCCAGAGACGGAGGGTACAGAAACCGAGGTGGCATCTGAGGGCAGGCTGGAGTAGGCTCCCCTCTCCTGCCTGGGCGACATGTGGGTGTGTGCACAACGCAGAACATGCAGAACAGCCTGGAGGCCTCATGCCTGAGCCAGAGCCACCAACTTGCCATCACTCAGGTGGTCTGTGTGTGCCCAGAGGCCAACAGCCTGAGACCTCTGGCTGTTGGCCGCCTGGCTGGGGTCACCCTCCTGGCTGGACTGCTGGAAATCTCAGAGTTATGGGCAGGTTCCTCTGGTCCTGCACAGGGAGACTTTCAGGTGGGAAAAGGGGCGTGTATCCAGGAAACTCAGGTGCAAGTTAGAACTTCTCTCACAAATGGTTAGAGCTGATCCTTCTAGAAAACACAGGGACAGTCTGAACTAATGCATCTGAACAATGTATTTTTTTAAAAAAAATGAAAGGCCACACAAACAATCCGAGATGAATCTGCAGCTCCTTCCATGCAGCATTACCACCACGCTTTTCATTTACTACTGGATGAAAATGAAGCTAAGCTCTGACCACTCATTTGCTGTATGTAGTTTCCATCACTATGTTTCGGCACACATGACAGTGTATAGGGCGGGTAGGTATGGTTTTGCAACAGACGTTTTGCATTGCTTTCACAGTCTCCTGATGCCTTGCAGACCAGAGGCAAAGAAACACTGAACTAGATGATGCTTTGAGGTTCCTTTCCATCTCGCTTTTTATGAGCACATCAATCTGTCACAAGTGCTCAAATGCTTCATTTATTAATGTGGAGTGCAGACTTTTGGCCGGGGTCAGTGCCCCACCATTTCAAGACCTGCAGAAACACCTGGCAGCTAATGAGGTCAAACCTTGCTCCCTCCCTATTAGTATTACCCAGATTGGCAAGGCACAATAGCAGCCTCGTGGTGTGGCAGCCCTGTCCTACCCCACCCAGACTGCAGCTGGGCCCACTGGAGACAGGCATTCTGCTTTGGAGAGGCTTGCAAGACAAAGGTGCTCCCAGTTTTCATACTCATTTCACTGCAGTAACTTTTTCATCATGGTCATGGCCAGGGCTGACCACCAAGTTCAAATCCAGCAGGAAATCCCTACTCTTGGCACTTGGCCTCTGCTTCTCAAGCAACTTGCTATGAGCTTGGGGCATATCTCAAATGCTTCATCTTACTCAGCCATGAAGCCTTCTGCCACTTTCCTTGCTCGCCCTTGCTAACGGAGAAGCTGTAGAGCAAAAGGGCAATGGAGCCTCAGCTCCCCACTTGCCCTAAAATGGGCTCAATATTCAGAGATGCCGCAGAAGAAGTTTACCCTTCCCCTACTGCGCTTTGCATGTTTCCCAATGACCCTGATGACAGTGATGGAGACAGGTCTCCAGTGTTTGTTGTCAGTTCTAAGCAGCTTCAAAAAGACATATTATATAAAAAAGAGCCCCTTCCCTCTTATTCATTCACGAATTTGCTTCCCCTGCTTGGCACAAGTTATAACCTTTTTTGAGAATTTATTAATAACATATCAATTAGGATATTGGGCCCTGTAATGTCTGAAGCACTTAAAGCAAGCTATCCCCTATAAACTCTTGATATGGGCAACTTTCCATTGCTTGAGTGGATGAAGTAATTGAACAGAGGAGTTATATTAAATCCAGACACATTCAGTATTTAATGCCAATTAGGTCCTACTGACAAGGGAGGGATATGCTAGAGATCTGGCTTATTTCATGCCCTTCCTTTATCCCTTTTTGACAAGATGAAGGTAGAATGACCTCAAATAATGGTATTGCCCTGCTGTTACTTTTGCTATAGTTGGCACATCATATTTTTTTGGTTATTGATGGTTCACAGCTTTCATGTGTTGCAATCAAGGAGTTTTAAGGCTTTTCCCACCATCAGTATTGAATACAGCTTCCAGCTATCCCTTGCTATTTAATTCCAGATGGATCGAATCTTTAGTACCGCCTGCAGGCACATTACTAGCTAATGAGTTGCACTGGTCTGAGATCATCGCTACAAACATTATTTCCTTGGTAAATATTTTTGGTTCAGACCTGAGAAACGGCAGAGTTACATGCAGTCAAGATTTATAATCTGGCAAGACTCTTGAAAGTTGAGTTGCAAATAACAATGGTTACATTTGTATTCTCTGTTTACAGTTTTCTTCCTGCAAATATGTTGAGGCTTAAGTGAAACAATCAGCCCTGCCACAATGCTGGCAAATTCCCATGCTTACTGCACAGAGATGCACGTCTCAGTGACTTCTATTGCTTTCTCTGTTACAGTATCGCAGCCCTTCACACTCACGAATGCACTAATCCTAGCAACCACCCTGTCAGAGAAGTGAAATTGCTTCTCTTTCACAGATGCAAATGCTGATGAAGAAGAAAGGGACTAAGGTGCCAGAAATATTTAAACCCTAAAAATGCATCCAAACAGTTAGCGAGGTTTTTCAGAGGCTCCTACACCCAGCTCGGGGCTGGATGCACCTGTGGGGACGTTGGGCATCTCTCTGCTCCTTCCCCATCAAGAGCCCTGTAGCCCTAGCACGGCACTGGACGCCAGTCACTGGTGGGGGGAGCACACAGCCCTTTCCGCCATCCTTCCCAGTAAACCTGCACCTGCTTTTCATGCCTGCTGAGGCATTCTTGTAGATCCTATCAGGCAAGAGTCTACTTCTCCAGCTCATTTGAAAAGCTGAACTAATGGCCCCAGTCCTGGGAGGCCTTTAAATACCTCATGAAACAACTGATGTCTTGCCCACGGTTGCTCAGAGACTAGGACAGAAACAGGAGCCCAGCTCAGGTCCCCTACCTCTCAGCTGGCTGACCATACTCTGCTGGCAGCCTCCCACTGCCTTCAAGCCAAAGAACGAGCCTCCAGTTCAAGGTATGTTTTTGTTATTGTGCAATGGTATCTACATTTTGGGTAAAGTCCTGCTTCTTTTACTCAAAGGAATTATCTCAGTGGAGTCACTCAGCCAAAATCTGATCTCAGTTAACCTAGAATCACTTCAGCAATGCTAACATCTATTCCAGTTTTAATCTGAAGATGCATTTTTTGTTTGTATGGTATTGCATCAGATTTACACAACTTTTCTGAGACCAGGTCCTAGCCTGAAAAGACTAATCCAGAACAGTGGCAGGATACTGTCAAAAAAAAGCTAAAAAAACTCAAAGCAAATAATTATGAAAATTGATTTAATAAACAAAACAATAAGAAACATGCCCCATGCAAAAGTTCTTATGAAACACGGGTTTAATTGAATGCATACATGGGAAAATGTCAGGTTTCATGTAATACAGGAAGAATCAGACGATCTCAGGAACTAGAACAAGAGAAATGGGACAAAAACGCTTCACACAGATTTGTACACGTAGGGATTACGCTCAAGAATTGCACTTTTAGCAGTCAGTCCATCACTGGGAACTAACAAATCTCTGCAGCTCCTAGGCACAGGATGTCTCAGAGTCACCACTACGATACTGACAGAGGGAAGCAGACATCTGCTGAGGCTATATGAGGAGATGTATTACCATGTGAAGAGGGAAAAATTCATGTCAGAAAGCAGAGGTCTAATAAGACCTTGTCTGCACACGTCTGGTCATCCATAATCCAGTACAGACAGGAGCTATAAGATGCTTAGGAAATTGGAGAGTCTATCCTGTGCAAGAAAGCTAAAGTAGCCTGCCTGGTTTGCATAGCTTAGCAAAACAGAGGTGAAGAGGCAGTGTGCTTACATCTTCCAAAAGTACTGTGTGACAGCAGGCAGAAACTGTGTAGAAGGAAGAGCCAAAGAGCAATACTGGTACAAGAGCTAATAAGCAAAATTGTATTTTTACTAGAAATGAGAAACAGTGGCATTCAGAATCAGGCATTTGAAATGTAACAAAATTGGAAAAGAAATCTACTTTTAGACTCAGTTTAATGCATTCAAGCAAATACTGGGGTTACAGTGCACATGTCTGTGACAGTAGGAAAGTGGAGTGGATGAATCATGTGGCCCCACCAGCACTGTGCTCCTACCCCATTCTCACATCAAGCCTTTGAAACACCAAATGTTGCTCCTATTAGAGGTTTTGTCACATCAAAGACATCAGCACTTCCCTATCTGTAGAAAATTAACATTTTTGAGTGTTCAGATTACATCTCTGGGGACATCCCATCCCACAAAAATGTTAATTCTTGTGACTTTTCCTTCCTCTTAGTTCCTTTCCTCCTTTCATTTTTGTCTCAAGATTAAAGGAGAAGCTAAAATATCCACATTTCCCATAGGATAGAGATTCAGTGCTTTCACATGTCTCTCATTAACGTTTGTGTGCACTAACACAGCTCTGAATACTTCTAATAGTCTCTGTCAGGAATGATATCAGGTCACTGAGAGCTGGCTCTATCTAGTGGTTGTGGACATGTCCAGGATAGGGACAGAGGAAAAAGATTCTTCTGCTCCCTTCTCATCTAACCTTATAGAGTACAAGGCAGCTCTTGATGTGTCCCTACTCGACCAGTAGTGCCAAGTAAGGGAGTAAGGTAGGGTTTGATCAATCTGACCTTTCTGAAGGGAAGTTTGCTCCTCTAGCCCATCACAGTACAGTGCCTTGAGAAGTTCAGCTCCACCCCACTAGCACTAGGCAGTGGCTGAAAGTCACCTAGGAGGTGACACCTGGAAAACTCCTCCAACCTTTTATGAGAACAAGTGCTCACTTTCAAGTCAAACCCTACACTAGGGGCAGGAAAGATGGACCTGGAAGCTTAAGTGTTGGCACCTGTAAGGAGGGCTGGAAACCATCACTTTGACACACAGATCTTTTCTTGGCTGCTTTTACCCCCCTGTCCTCAATCAAGAGGTAGAGCTGAACGCCCCGTAAGCCTTTACATCAAATGCCAACTCCTTTTCATCACTTCTCCTCTACCCGCTAGATACCAGCACGTTGCCTACTGCAAAGGAAATATCCCCTGGAGTGGATCCACATTCCAACCTTATGGGGCTGCTGGGACTATTCTGGGATTATGATGGGATTATTCTACCTCTAGCTGTTTTTATGTTTTTTAGCTATTCCTCAGGGAAACCCTGAGGAATAGAATAATAGTGGCCCACAGTTTTGAATTTCACCTGGATCTGAGTCAATTCCTGTAATATGCAAATGAAGTAAGCAATAGATTAAAACCATTAAATCTAAGCCTGGGACATTCTGGGATGAACTACGCTTCCCTGATCCAATGGAAAGCATGTTTACTCTGCAATTTTGTTAACAGATGAAAGTTACCTTGCCAAGAATTACTGGAGATATTTCCCAAACTGCCACTTCCACCAACGTGACCTTTCTGGGGAGGTCTTGCAGAAGTGACTGTGGACAGACCATGAGTAATCTGTGGCTGTAATTCCAGGGGCCAACCTCTTACAATGGAGCACAGCACACGGTGGGGCTCTTCAGTCAGTCCTACAGAGCTCCGGGAGAGCCAGATCCTCCCCGCCCTACTGATGGGATCCCATTGACTGTTGTATTTTATTATTGTGTTTCTCAACTTTTTCCAATCAAAAAACACCTGAGTTCTTGGAAAACAGTCCTGGGGTCATCTTGTGCAGTACTGCCATGGGAGTTACCATTCACAAACAGTTTAAAAAGCATGCTTCACTTTGATTATTTATTTACTATATAAATAATTTTACAATACAAATATGTATATACATAAATGCCTCTTTCTGTTACATTTCTAATTCTTCTTACAGAACTGCTCTGATGTCCTGAAGATCACCACTGAGCCACAGGCTTCTGCCAGAAAAAAACCCCATTTTACATGACACTTCTCTGAAAGAGAACTTACAGAACTTTACTATAAACCCAAATGTTTTGAGTTTACTTATATTTTTTCCCTTGCCTTTTTTTTCCTTAAACATAGCAAATGACATTTTTTTTTCATCTTCTCAAAAGTCACATTCTTAAGGCTGGGTACAAAAAAGAAATTATTAGAAGGAATTAGTATTCATCTATATCTTTGAATGAGACTAACCACATTTATACATCAACTACAATCTCCAATATTTCCACTACATAGTCATTAACATCCCTAATATGTGCAGAGCTGTATTTATTTTCCTGGTACAGACTCTCGTTTTGCAAAAGGAGTCCATGTATACCAGTCCTGGAGCAATGCTCAGGCCATAATGGCCTGTATGTTCGGGGCTTTTTGCAGGATCACAATCCTCAGCTGCAGCCTCTTCATGATGGATCTGCAAATTATTTGGGAAGAAGCAAGAAGAGAGGTGACAAAGTTTGGCAGGGATACAGGGATTCTCACAGACTGAGAAGAGGTGCAGGAGGATCCCAGATTACTGAGCAGCGGGGAGATGAACAAGGTAAGTTTCATTTGCAAATATAATGCTAATAAGTAGAACGTAATGTTTGTGGAAAAGACAACTCTAATTCGTCATACGCAATAATGGGCTATAAGTTAGGCTGTGTCACTAGAAAAGAAATCCTGGATTAATTATGCAGTCTGTGGAAAGAGCTCCCTGCTTGGTAGTGGTCAGAAAGCATGATGAGCCTTTGAGTGTAGTTTTGCGTTGCATCCAGCAAATCTGAACAGGCCGGCTGCTGAAAGGGCCGTTGCCCTGTTCCCCTTGCTGTTTGCTCCATCGCTCGCCCTTGCACCCCTCTGATGCTCATCTACCTCCTCAGCAAGCAAGTTTACCCAGGAGAAGCCCAGCTATTTGTACTATTTGTACCAAACTTATGCAGAAAAAGGAACAGCTATTTGTGCCGTAGGTGTAAATAAATTATGCAGCTGAAATGCAATTTGTTTTACAGGAATATGCTAAGCAAGGTGTCCTCGCTGTGCACTCAAGGCTGCAGGGGGGGCATGCCCAGCATGGCCTGTTCATAACGTGGATGCGTAAGGCCCCTCTCTTGCACCCCTGCCTTCACCAGGCTCCTGATTTAGTGATGTGCATTGCACACCAGCCCCTGGCACCACATGCCGAGCGCAGTCCCTGTCCCTGCTCCCACAGTGTGGCCCCTATGCATGGCACCGCGTGGTGGGATCGGGCCCATGGGGGGCTGCAGCGGCCCCGGAAGTGGGAGATGGTGGTTTGGACACCCAGGGCAGGGCAGGAGGGCTCGTGCAGCCTTGAGGGTCTGTCTGCAATGGAACTGCAGCCTGGCAGTGCTTCCTAGCTCCTCTGCAATTGGATTTGGCAACAGGAAAGGGGTTAAATCCTGCCAATAACCTTTGGTCCAAACCTGGCATTTCCCCAGCCAGAATACAGAGCAGCATCCCATCCCACTTCCCAACTCCTGGGACCCATCTTCCCCATTAGCCTGGACCCTTTGTGCCCATCCCACCCTAGCTCCCCTGCTCTGTGGCCCTGCTGTCCAGCCTGCTCTGAATCTCTGCACCCTGCCAGGCTTTCCGACGTTTCCCTCCCGCTAGCACTGCCCTGATGCACGCTGGAGTGGGTGCTGCCAGCTAAGGAGCAGGTAATCCAGCTGCCAGTCCATAAAGAACCGTTCATTACTGGGAGAGCAGAGGTCTGAAGTTAGTTGGTCTGCAGAAGGTGCGGTGTGCCACAGGGATACTGCTCCCCCGCATGGAGAAGGCAGCTGCTCTCTTCACCAGATAACTATCCCTTCTGGGATGCTTTGGTCTTTAGAAAACTCAAACCAGACCCTATAAAGGCTGAGGCACTTGTGCTGGCCAAGCAGCCCCCCTCATCCCACGAGTTACTGCCACACATGCAGGGAAGGTGGGAAGCAGATAGGGTGGAAAAGTTTTTGGCACCTCTCCCAACTTCAGTGAACTGCCAACCAGCAGTGGTATTATTAATTATTCACTATTACTAACATTTTGTTCATGATCATGTATAACAGTAACATTCTGTATTTCATATCAGGAATTTCATTTTTCTCTTATAGTGCTGAAAGGGACCTTGAGAGATCATCTAATCTTTTCTCCTGCCCAGGGCAAGACCAGCTTCATCTAAAGCCTTCCTGAGAGATGTCACATTAATTTGTCACATCCCATTCCCTTTCTCAGGGTCTGTTCTTCCAAGTTTCTGACCTGCATGATGTCATGTAAAGAGTAATTGTGGATTCTGCCAAGATTTTGAGAGTCTGGACCTACAGGCAGGGCAGCACCTGATGTGACATCAGCTGTAATCTCTGGCAGCCCTCAGCAAGAGTATCCCCTGCGCCTCACCTGATCTGAGAGCTGAAAAAGCTGTGTCCCTGGCAGCTACTGGAAACCCACTGAAGTCAACCTGCACTAAGGAAAGGCATGGACTTGGATAGGCTCAATTAAACTGCATCAAGGTGAATCCACTTAGGGAAGAACAATGTTGCTGGAATTCCGCAGCTGCAGGCAGCTGTGTGCCCTGAGACAGATGTGCACCCCACAGACAGCTGTGCAGCCTGAGGCAGCTGTGCACCTTGAGATAGCTGTGTGCCATGCTGAGCTGTGCACCCTGGGGCAGATGTGCACCCTGAGATAGCTGTGCCCCAGGCAGAGCTGTGCCATGCAGCCAGCTGTGTGCCACGCGAACATTGGGACAGCCTGCAGACAGCTGTGCATCTTGAAGACAGCTGTGTGCCATGCGGACAGCTGTGTGCCAGACAGGCAGCTGTGTGCCATGTGGACAGCTGTGTGCCATACAGGCAGCTGTGCTCCCTGCAGACAGCTGTGTGCACTGCAGGCAGCTGGGCCGCAGAAGAGCCTTCTGCTCACCACCACCTTGCAGTGTGCCAGCACACAGGCGTGCAAGCAAAGCTGCTTGGCAGAGACCTCTCCGCCTCCTTTCTGTCAGAATGAGCTGGGTTAGCAAGTGCCTGTTATCAAATAGCGTAAGAAAATAATAGTGTGGGCTCAATTTGATGGAAATAGTTTAAGCAGCAGCAGAAACTGCTGTGGCTGCAGATCAAGGAGGATGGTGATATCCAGCAGAGATGTCCCCATGAAAGAGTGCTTCTGCACAGCCTGAATAAGAACACTCCAGACCAATATTCTCTGGTGTGAAAGGGACATATTCCACCCTCTCTGCACACCCAGAAATTTCAGTAGCACCCAAGAGCTTAAATACAGTGCTTCAAAAACCCATCAACAGCACCCATAGCAGACTGCAGGCATCCGCACAAGTGCTGCTGCACACGTGGTTTTGAACTGTCCATACTTGCTCCCAGTTGCTCTTCTAGCCTTCTCTACTGAGCTCCAGGGCTTAGGAAAGGGTGGACGGGAAGTGATTTATCTTTAACTTGCTTTCTGTTAAATCTTGTTCGGCACTTGGCTGACAGGAAAATCTTGAACCTGTTATCATAGAATCATTTAGATTGGAATAGACCTTTAAGATCATCGAGTCCAACCATAAACTGCCACGAAGTCTACCACTAAACCATGTTCCTAAGTGCCACGTCTACACCTAATGCCCGTTCCCAGGCAGTAGCACTGATGCTGCTGGAGCTCTGGCTTAGGCTGGTACCTGTAACTGTACTCAAGATGACCCTTCAAGCCCAATTTTCTATGGGGTCTCAGTTCAGCCTTTACATCAGTCTTACAAGCTGTTGTGGCCCCAGCAAATAAAAGGACACAGACCCAACCATTTGCTAGCCAGGGTAATGACTAATGCCCATTCCCAGGCAGTAGCACTGATGCTGCTGGAGCTCTGGCTTAGGCTGGTACCTGTAACTGTACTCAAGATGACCCTTCAAGCCCAATTTTCTATGGGGTCTCAGTTCAGCCTTTACATCAGTCTTACAAGCTGTTGTGGCCCCAGCAAATAAAAGGACACAGACCCAACCATTTGCTAGCCAGGGTAATGACTTAGGTGATGCTTGTTTGGACCTGTTTTTCTCCCGGTCTTTCAGGGTCTTCTTAGCATCCAGAGGAGCTTGAAAATATGCTGTTTGCTAATGCAATCCCTGACTCATCGCAAGTATCTCTGTTGCTCAGTATGCATAAGGAAATGGCTTGCACAGAGAGCCATGGAGATTTCCATTAGCCAAGTGTGCCCTGGGCTCATGCCCTAAGCTAACCAAAGCTGGAGACTATGTGTTTAAAAAAAGATTTTAAAAGGAAGAAGATTTGCAATCACTGTAAAACAACGACAAGATCTAGGATTTATTTACCCCCTGTAGATAGATGTTGAGAGAGAAAGCCAGCAATAATGTCAAGAAGCCATAAATATCCCTGTTTAGTGAACTCAGCAAAAAGAGGGTCACATAGATGGGGGATGCTTTAACTGGAAATACACAAATCTCTCATGTGGCCAGTAATATCTTAAGCATGCTTGTTTCTTGCCACACATGCTCGGAAAAGGATGCAATGTTAGCAGGGCTTCCACAGATCACGAGGATGAGATTCGCATATGTGTTGACTGGCTGCATTGCAGCTTCTGCAGGGATACTTATGGCCACAGACAAATCAATCAGTCATTTTTCAATATCAGAATGAAACTGGAGTGCACTGATCCACACATCGCTCCTCTCGGTCTCCAGGGAGCTAACAAATGGGATAGTTTATAATCTAGCAACAGACTGTTGTTTGCAACAGCAAACTGAAGAGGAGCCAAACACTTCCACCTGAAAGAGGAAAACTCCCCATGCTTTTCAATTTTCATTTGTAATTCTTTTCTGGGGAGAAAAAATAAAAAGTTTCTGGCATACTTTGAGTATTCCTGTTCAGTGTGAAATCCCCCTTCATCACAACAGCTTCATCTGAAATCAGTCAATTCCCCTCCCACACTAAATCCACCTGAGCCACTTAAAGTGTGGTAGTGTCCCATCACCACTCAGTTATCATCTATTCGTACCTTTTAAGAGTCTTTTGTTGTGATGCCTTTATAGCACAGCGCTTTCTCAAGATACTCTTTTCTTGCGGCTCACAGATGCAGTAACGGCCACACAACCCAAGTGTGACACTGCCACAACTACAGCATCACCAAAGGTGCCACAGTTGCTGCCATTACTTAAAGTCCAAGGTCCCAAAATTATGTGATTCCACGAGGAACTCAACTTGCAACCTTTTCCAAGGCATTTTATACAGTCCTTGCATTGCAAAGGAAAAGCTTAGAAATGTAAATTTAAAAGGTAGCAGAAGAGAAGACGCCGACAGACATGTATACCATCTTTTGCATTGCTGTTTTATACGGCGTTGTGAGATACTAAAGGTCTGTCATAATTTCTGAGTGCTTTCAGACAGCAGGGCAGCACGCACCAGAGATCACTGTGCAGTGCTTAAGGGTGGAAACCAGCTAGAAGTCTTTCCTCTACAAGCTTGGACAGCAAAGATCTGATCTTTGATTTCTGTCCTTCGCATTGCTTACAAATGCTGACGAAAGCTATTGGCCCACACAGCCAGACTCCTCCTCATTCCTAGGACTTCTCTGCAGGGACATTAATAGAGGCAGGGAACAGGCTATTATTAACAGCACACTTCAGTTTTCTGCTCTTTATTATGTAGCTACCCATAACTACAGATTCATCTCTTACGTTACCTGCAAAAAGGTTATATTAGGAAAATCATGAAATTAAACTGACAGAAGTGAGGAAGTATCAAATCTTGTCTGATGGGTGGACTGAATCTTTAGGATACAGCCTTTCATTGCCAATTACTTCAACCATTATTTCTCTCCTCCCCCCTCCCCCCCCAACATACTCAGTCATTCTGATTTCAAATACATCCCTTTTGAATCTCCGTGAGGCCTCCCCTGCCCGAGGTGAGCTATCAGTCGGCAGCGCTCAGGAAAGCACGGTGGGGAGAGGTCCTTGTCACAGGCAGCAGCCCAGAGTGCTCCCTGCAGCCCGGGGAGACCGAGCTACCCTCTGCGCTCCACTTCCTTTTGAAAACGATCTGTTCACCTGCATTTTTCACTTTTCATTTATTCAGGTCCCTGGCCCCGGAGGGGGTGAGGAAGGGGAGGTAGGAGAAGGTACACGATGTCTGCCAGATTTCCATGAGGAAGAAAAACTCAACCTAGCTTAGCTATCCAGCTGTGGGAGACAATCCCAGCTGTGCCGCTGATGCGGAGCTAAGCGAGTCTCCCTGCTCCCCTCCGCCTTTCCTGCCGGGCAGTTTAGGCAGCTCCCCCCAAGATGTACCCTCTCCTGGGGTCCTCCCCCTGCCTGGCTCCCCTCATACTGCTGCGGGGCACCCAGGACTCCACGTGCACGCCTGGACTCACGGCTCCTCTTTTCCTCTT
>KL270957.1:405-36405 GCA_000699545.1 Podiceps cristatus
GGTAGAATTTGAGCTCTGATATGGCATGTGAAAGTACCTGTCTGCATAGGCTTTTTGGTTTTAGTATCGTTTTTAAGCTTGTTTGATAGCCCATTGTTTCTGAGTCGGTCTTCCCCTTTCTTCACGCTAAGGGCACTATAATTGGCTTTTGTTCCTTAGCTGTTGTCTTGAGCTGTAATCCCCTTTCTTTATATAATCAAACCTGAACAGATTTCCTGTCGGGAGGTGGACATCTAAGCAGTGCATAGTAATCCACTTTGGTTTCTCATGAGTTCTCCCTGGGTCACAGTCAGGTTTGGAACGTGATTAAAGTTATCTGGTCTGATAGGCCTGATGTATTGCCCTAAATCTCAATATCCAAGCAGAACCAATGATCAGCAGCACAGCAGAGCTCTGAAAATGCAAAGTCGTCAGAAAACATTGTTGCTCAAATTTAAATGAACTTAAAGCAGTCGTTGAGGCATTGCTTTGTGATGGAGGTCTTTCCATGCTCCTTCCCCCCTCCCAGCTTCTTCAAGGTCTACATGTTTCCCAGACCATCTCTTCCTTTCCACCCTCCACCCCTTTCCCTTTTCTTGCTGGACTAGGGAAAAAGGAGGATGCCGTCCACCCTTCAGTGTAAGATCTTGTGATTTCATCTCTTTTATCCAGACTTTTTACATTTAAATGATCTTATTACATTAAAACTAATGTAGGTTTTTGCAGTCTGTCATGTTTTAAAGGTATGTGAACTGTGGTTTACTCCACTGTGCTTTATCTGCATGGCTGGTTTACATCTGAATAGCTACATTAGTTATCTGCGTAATCTGAACTAAAACTCAGTGGAACTATGGAAGTAATAATTTTGCTCTACCAGCTGCCACTTTCCCCTAAAACAGAAGTTTAACGAAGCCATTGAGGGGGAGGACAAACCCCCTAACATGTTCTTATAATCTGAGTATCTTATGTTCTGTGTGCTACTGTTGCTTCCCCTGCTTTTTTAAGTTACTGTGTAAGGCTTACAGATAATATTAAGGGGTGATAACTGTGGATTTTTTTTTTTATATATCATCTGGGTGTAGATTTTGTATCCTCCAGTAAAAATTACAGTTCTGTATATTGAGTTAAACTCTTACATTCAGGCATCGTTGGATGATGTAGTATGACCTGACACTAATAACTTTGGGATATTAGAAACAAAAACCCCACCAAACCCTATGAAACAGCTCAGCAGCATAAAATGGTGTGTAGGAAAACCACTTAAAATTTCCATTTCAACTCTGCTTTTTATGAGACGGTGAACATCTTGTTAGTGTTTCACAGGCTTATCAGACTTTTATGTTACAAGGGAATTGGGGGTGTTTCACCCAAACCCACCTGATAGTCATGTTCCTTCTGTGGATGAGATTATACTGTGTTCAGGCTGCCATATTCTAGTTAGTGATCTACAGAATAATCAAGCCTACTGGCCATCTTCATCCAAAGTCTACCCTTCGTTCTGGCAAGCAGGAAATGAATATGCTTTAAAGGAGTCATTCTTGGTCAATCTTACAGCAGTTGCAATTTGTGGAACAAAGAAGCGAATGGCTGTAGTTAGTGGTATTTGAGGTGAAATAAATAATGCCATAGAGTGTAGTAATAGGAATGTGAGTCCTTCTTAACAGGCTCTGTAGTCGACAAGCTGCCTGCGTAGTGGTAGCAGAAACACTTTTTTTGTTCGTGACTTCTACCTGAAGTTAGAGGCTTATCTTAATGTAATTTCTCCTTCTAGTAATTTTGCAGTGTAGACTTGAAATGCAGATTGGGCTGTGATAACCCAGTTGTGTACAAAACAGTACAATTTCCTTCTGCATCAGCTGGTTGCATTTGGGCAACTTGTGTATTTGTTTTGAATTTAGTAAAGATGGATGGATTAGATGACTTACTGATACTTCGTGTAAGCACTTGCTGGAACAAATCATATCTCTGTATGACATGTTTTAAGCTTTAATAAAAAGGAAAACAAAACTTGTAGAACTCTAATCTTCAAGTAGAAAATCATTAGTATCTGTCTATCTTGGAATAGTTTTTCTAAGCAGGAGAAAAAGTCTTGATTCATAGAACTGCCTTCCTTATTTTGTTACTGTCCTGAAGGGATGGAGTAATGTCTGAAAAGGGATGTAAAACAGAAAGACCAGTTCAAATTTAGATTTCAGGGTAACTGAGGTAGGAAATCAGAGTGGCAGTGTTGTTCAAGTGTCATTACATTGACACTTGAACTCATACTTCTGTCAAACTGCTATTTACTATGCTACTCAGTATTGTTAAAATTAAGCTTTTTCTCTAAGTGTGTATGTGAAATCTAACGTGGTCTTCACTAAGCAGTTTTCACACTGCTGAGAAGATCTATGGAAATATTATTAGGAAATCACATTTCATATACAAATACTCTATAATTAGTAAAAAATAGCTTCAAAACTGTTAATATTGTATTATGATGAATCTGTACAAAGTTTTTGAGAACAACTTTCAGTACCTGACATAATTTTAAAGAGCCTTTTAAACAGTAGTAGTAATAAATCCATAAAAAAAAATCCAATTCTTCCCTATACTGCAACTGAACTTTCTCACAAAGGCACTTTGCTTTTATGTAGAACTGTAAATGCCACAGCATTTATCTAGACTTTAGATGTGCGTGCTATCAAAGTTGGCTTTATTCTGCGTGTGACAGAAGCTAAACTTGGACAATGCAATTTACTTGTATTGTGTGCTTGTTTCTTACTGGAAGTTTAAACATCCCACCAGGGAATTTAAGAGTGAAGTGTGACAGTCAAAAATGCTTCCAGTCCTATTATGTTCTCAATTGGTAAACTTGTTAGAGATTTAATCATTAGCCAGGTTCTTCTGAAAATGCCTGACTTGGAGCAGGCTGTCAAGTGATGAAATCATCGTTGTCATGAGGAACTTCTGCTCTGAAGGCAGGCAGGCAAACCCCTTGGTTCCGGTTTTGCTTGCTTCCCTGATGTGAAACATGTGGCTTCGCCCTCTCCCGGAGAACTGGGATTGAAGTACAAACTGCTTGTGGATTAGTAAGAGTTGGCATGAATTTAGTATCGAGTGAAATGAATTGTCTGCTGGATTTATTTAGTTAAATGGAGTTACATTGTATTTCATTGTAACTGAAAAAACACTGCTTGGAAGAGAACAGTAGAGGTCATCTCACTGTTTCTGTAGAGCATAACGGGATCAGTAATATCTGAACAGTTCATCAAACTTTGATTTGGCCTATTCTAAAAAGCAAAACATCTCCCACCCCCAAAGATTTATATTCTACAACTTGCAAGGGAAGTCTATTTTAGTTTTTAATCCTTGTCTTTAAAAGCTTTATCTAATGTCTAATTCTAATTTAAATCTTCATGCTGAAGTTTAAACTCACTACTTTTTGTCCTATTTGCTGTGGACAGGGCAACACTTTTTTTAAACACATTGAAGATAGCTGCAGTGAGAATCTGTTGTGTCGTTGAGTTTTACTGTGGGAGAAGGGACAAACTTAATTACAAAATATACAAGATTGAAGTAATCTTTTAATTGTCTTCTGTTATTGTCATTACCTCTGGACTCTTTCCTTTTGGTTCGTGTTTCAAGGAGCACTATAAAAAAATTGGACAAAGTGCTTCAAGTGAGAATTCTCAGTACCAAGTAGAGCAGAAGATTTCTTCATAATGTTGTAATTACTTTCCTCATCTTGATCTAATTTACACTCTCCCGTCCCTTTTTTTTCCCCTGATAGCAAGGGTGTGTTGTTGAATTGAACACCTTTCAAATTTATCTTTAGGTTTTTATTGATGTCTGGATAATGATTATATCTTTGAAAACATGATCTGCAACTAATATGAGTGAATAGTTACTGTCGTAAACTTGTCCTGGGAAATGATATCTATGAACTAACTGAGTGTTTTCAACCTGTCTGACTAACTCATAGTTCACAGAAGAAAAGCTTGGTCAAGCAGAGAAGACTGAACTGGATGCTCACCTGGAGAACCTTCTCAGCAAAGCAGAATGCACTAAATTGTGGACAGAAAAAATAATGAAACAGACAGAAGTATTATTGCAGCCAAATCCAAGTAAGGAGCCCTGCGAGATTTTGTTTACAACTTTTGAATTAATAGATTTGCCAATGTAAGTGCTTATTGCAAGAGGTATTGCATAAGTTATGACTAAATATAGCAGTTGTAAAATTTAAAGGCTGGAATTAGGGAAAGCACGTTTTGAAGAGCAACTTGGAGTCAGAGACACTGTACCAATTGCTGGTACTTCCTTAACCTTTCAAATGGGAAAAGCTTTAGACAGCGCTTTCTAAACTATAGCATTGGTTCCATAGTCTAGTTGGTCTTGGGTTGACTGTGTTTTGAGTTGTTTCCTGTTTAATTGAATTTCTCATTCTAATTCCAGAAATCCTGGGTAGCTGTAAGAACTCTGAAGTTCTTCATGGAGTAGATGCAGTGGCTTAAGAAATTTTGTTACTATTTCATTACTTTAAACTGTCTGCACAATACAATCCAATTTGAAGCAGGCAAGATGAACTGAAATGCCAATCTTTAAGCAATTCCTTTGCTAAAGAATCATTAGATTGATACACCATACTTAGGCAATACAATAAACTTTCAAATATGCTTCCATCAGTGGTGACTCTTGCTGTAACAATAACAGAAAAAAACATGGCTAGAAGAAATGTAGTTTTCTGGTGTGTTAATTTTCTTCGTTTCTGAAGTTGCTGCTATGAGTAGTAATGTTGAGGATATCAGTTTCAGACTCATTCTACAGTTATCTGTGCCATTTGTGGCACTTGTACTAGAGCTGGCAACTATAGGAATTTGCTTGGTGTATAAATCCAGATTTCAAGTCAAGAACTGGTCACTGGGCAAACTACTATAACAAAAAAAAAATAAATCCAAACCTCATTTAAATGTGTTCATATGATAAAATTATGATACTGCTAATACCTCTGCACTGAAAACATAAATATTCTCCTTGTAGTGACATACTGAGTTAGGATTTATTAGTACAGGTAAATCATACACCAATAGCACTTCTCTAATGTCAAATAGAGAAATTTCTTATGATGCTGATCTTTTGGAAGTCTGTTGCATCCTTTAGTTGCATAAAAGCAGTATTTTAAAAACAAACATAAAACCCAAAATAAGTAATCCTGTGAGAAGTATGCAATGAAACTTACAGAATATTCCAGCTGAAATTTCTACTTTTATCTGGGCCAGAGGAAATAGTTGTTCATTTAATTCAGTATTTGAAAAAGTCAATAGATATTACAGAAACTTTTAGAATATTGAGTCAGTAACTGAAGCCTAGTATCTGGGCAAGAGGAAATAGTTGTCTTGTTCATTTAATTCAGTATTTGAAAAAGTCAATAGATATTACAGAAACTTTTAGAATATTGAGTCAGTAACTGAAGCCTAGTAGAACTGTGTGAGGAAGATTCAGTAGTAGGATAATATATGGTAGTATCTCAGTTATACTGACCAGTCCATTTTCTGATGGCTAAAAATACTCAGCGTTAAGCAGCGGTCTTTGTAACTTCAACTGTTTGGCAGCCAGTTACTTGGGAGGACTATCACATGCTGTAGAGAGCTGCTTTTGGTGGTTGTTAAGGAGTGACCCTGTCTGGGGGAGGAAAAATGACCTTCAGTCACATTTTTAATTGTACCTTTAGGTCAGTCCCATGTAATAGTCCAATAATTTTAGATTATTTCTCGGTTCTTTTTGTCATTTAATGAAAAATAAATACTATGGATTAAGTAAAGAAAAATAATGAAATTGGATCATTTTGGGTTCACCCTTGGTGCCAGGGAATGCACTGGTACCCTTGTTTGTCTGTGTCACGTTATTTTTGTGACCTTCATGAGAGAGTACTTATTTAATCCAGTGCTGAGGAAAGTTGTCTAACAGTATTATTTTTGGTTGCATCAGAGTGGCAGGTTTGTTCACTGGAGAGCTGCTTTGTGGTTGTCTGTACTATTGCAGTGCAAAATTAGTTCATACTGACTGCATAAAGTGAGCTAGTTACGAGGTCAAACAATTGGTCAGAGAAATTGGGTGTTCTATCTGAGTTTGCTATTGTAATTAGCAGCGTCCCTATTTATGTCTGAGGCTTTTTCACCTAAGAAGCATACTGTTGCTTAATATTATGATAGATGGATATTAATGATCATATCACAACAAGTAGTTTTTTGCAATAATTTTGTTCCTCCAAGTGAGGAAAGACAGGGATGCAAAATTAAACGCTTTCTACTATCTTTAATGGTTTGTTTCAGAGCATTTAAAGGAAGCAAGGGGAACAGGAAAGAGAGGATGTAATTTCTGGGGTTACCAGACTTTCAGAATATCTTAATAGGGATCCTACAGTAGTCATTGAACTTAATTCCTACACTGATAATTCTAGTGAACAACTTTCACATTCTTTTCCTTAAGGGGGAGAAAGACTGGTTTTGTTAAGAAGTGTTCTATTATGCTCTTACAGTGTAGACTTCTGGACAAGATTTTGAAAAACTATATAAATATGCTGATAGGTGGGAGAGGAAAAGTATAATGTTTCACTTTCACAGATGGCTCTAAGAAACACTTGAACACATCATGACAGACATGGAATACAGTTGTTTTCCAAGAATATTGGAAACTCAGGCTTAACATTGTTCACTTAATCCAGACATTAAACTCAACATTTTGAAATTTTTTTTTTTTTGGTTTCTATTTCTAACTTGTTAATTTGAAATAAATACTGTCATTCAAAACACATTTTTTTTCAGATGCCAGAATAGAAGAATTTGTCTATGAAAAGCTGGACCGCAAAGCACCAAGTCGCATGAATAATCCAGAGTTACTAGGCCAGTATATGATTGATGCTGGGAATGAATTTGGCCCAGGAACAGCCTATGGTAAGTAGAAGCAAAAAATATGTCTTGTCTTACAGAAATGAAGGGGGGAAAATGCACAGATCTACTTTTTCTTAACAATGTTAAATGATGCTTCTTGTCTTCCTCTACATAAAACAGTTCAATGACTTTTGTATCAGTTTGAGGTGACTTGCTATATAACACTGACCATTAGGAGGTCAATGATGAGGTTTCTATCCAAATCTAGAAATAGAACCTGCTGTTGGAATAATGACTGTCTTTGTGGATGGATAATTTTCTTACCAGAACAAATAATTCTGGAATTCGGTTTCCTCATTAAAGGAACACATTTGCACATCTGACAACATTTATGCATTTTATTTATGGTGTGGAATGAAAATGTTATCCAAAATTAACTTCTTTAGTAAGAAGCCTCTCTTAACTTTACAGTATTCCTACTTTTAATGTATAATATTTTGCTAAAGATGAGTGTGTAGAACATAATCTAAATTTTCTTCCTTCTCCAGCAAATTTATATACCTATGACAGGAGGGTTGGAGGTGTTATATCTGATGTTTTTACACTGGAATTAATTATAAAATCTACTTCTAATGTTCTCTACAACTCTTAAAGTTGGTGATAACAGATTTAGCTGTTAATTTAACTTAAACTGAGATGCATAGGTGTCTGTATATAAAATATAGTCTGCAATCGAAGTCTGATAGCTGTCTTTAGCTGCTTTCTTTTAAATTGCAGTGGGAGGGAAAACTTTTGTTCTGGGAAGAATGAGTCCTTTATATCTGGAAATAATGGGGTTCCTTTTCAAAAGAAGAAAAGTGCACTTAAAAAAACCTAAATGTTTTATAGAAGACTTACGGATACAAAATCAATAATGACAGCCTTTGTTCCTCTGACTTCACATGGTTTTATGCTGTTATCCATGGCCTTTCTGATCATCAGCCTCAAGTTGTGCTTTTTAACAAGTAGAGTTGTACTTGCAGACACACTGTCCCTTGCAGAATTTTTAGAATTCAGGCAAGTAACAAACTATTAGTGTAAAGATAGATATACCGTTAGCTTTCATGTTATATCACAAAATATTTTAGTTCTCTGAAAACTTAGTGTATTTTCTAACTCAGTCATGTCAGTCCATTGAATCGTAATAATGACTGTATTCTTGATATGCTGACTTCAGTTTCAATACTTAACTTGCAACCAAATTTCAAAGTATTGTTCAGTTAGTGTACAAATGTGTATTTAAAAGTTGGAGTTGATGGGGGTGGGGAAAAGCACATTATTTTCCAGTAGTTAAGTGAACTTTTTCCTTGCTACCAACTACTCCTGACTTAAACAAAAACGTGGTAAAGGGGAGCAGGTGGTTGGATTAAAATAATTGGATATGACATCAGTCCTAAAATAGTTGTTCACATTGGAGTGGTCATAGTTAGTGCCACTTCTACAATGCTGTATCTATTCTCATTGAAATCTTAGCTTGACCTGTGATTGTTATTAATAAAAACGGTTTGGTTTGGTGTGAGGGTTTGGTTTGGGTGGTTATTTTTTGGGGGAGTGAATGTTGTTTGTTTGTTGTTGTGGGGGTTTTGGGTGTTGTGGTTTTTTTTTTTTTTTTTTTTTTTTTTTTTTTATGTAGCTGAGTTGGATTTCTTTTTAAAGCCCTTGTGATGGCATTGGATCGTCTTTCACACTTCTGGCCTAAACTTTCCTGCTTGTAGAAACTTGTTTTGTTAACCATCTGCCTGAATCACTATGAAACTAACTTTTTTTTTTTCCCTTGCAGGAAATGCACTCATTAAATGTGGAGAAACACAGAAACGAATTGGGACAGCAGACAGAGAACTAATTCAAACTTCTGCTATAAACTTTCTCACTCCCCTAAGAAACTTTATTGAAGGAGACTACAAAACTATTACTGTAAGTTGAATTGTGCATTCTTCAACATTTCTCAACAATTGTAACTGTATACCTTTGTTTTGAAGTAGTAGATGGTAGTGCATTATTGTTTTCCTCAAGCAAATGTAGGAAAAGTTCGGTAGAATTTCTTTGGCATATCTTCCTTCCTTTTGACTGGGTAAAATCAAAATAATTCTGAAAACTTGCTTTTTGTAACTACTGTTCTACTAAAAGTATGTGTCTTGAGTTTAAAATGTGTGAGAATAATTAGGATCTAATTCTGCCTCTCTCTTCAACTGAAGAACCTTTTTGTATGTAATACTTCATTAAAAAAAAATATTCCAAGTAGACAGGCTTTTGCTTTTGAGTATGTGTACCTGTTCTCACAAACTAACCTAACTTGCTTTCAGAAAGAACGTAAACTATTACAAAACAAAAGACTAGATTTGGATGCAGCAAAAACCAGATTGAAGAAGGCAAAAGTTGCAGAAGCTCGAGCTGCAGTAAGTAGATTTTTTTTTTAAAAAAATTTGTTCATAACTTTCAAATGTATTGATATATATATAGAAGCTCAACTGCTTGGTTATGTTTCCAGTCCTAGCTTCTTACCCTTACTGTTTTTCTAGATACTTTGTAAGAAATGCCTCAGTGGAACGCAAGGAAACGAAAGTGAATTGCTGATGAAGGTGTTAGTCTTCTGCATTTAGATGTTCTGTCAAGTTGAATTTACTTGACACAAGTAAATATTCTAGACTAGATGAGCCTGTACTGCCAAAAATGACTTGCTACCATCTGCCAGGATGGTTGTAAATACAAATCATTCAGAGGTCAAGTTTTGGCATTTGCATCTCTGAGTGTTGAAACGTGTATAATTACTTCCAGCTGATGAACCTATCTGGACATAACTTCTCTATAACAAAAATATTTATAGTTTACTTTTTCTATATTGTTCACTACTTTACAACAGCAAACAGGGTGAGACTCTTAAGCTCACTTTTCTTAACCATTCTTACTCCGTCAAGAAATGCTTGTTCAGAGATCAAAATTACTATGAACTAAAAAGCTTTTACTCTTTAAACTCTTATCTATTCCTCCATTTAGAGGCCTTTTAATTTGAATATATGCAATTTCAGCAGGGTATGCTTATAGTATGTTCATAGCTATCTTTTGACTGCATTCCTAAAAGTGCAGCAATTAATGGTGGATAGTGATTTTTCCTGTAAGGGTTAATGCAGTAGGGGTCATGTGCACAGATGCTGAAGGAATATAGACAATTTAAATAGGCAGGGACAGTGTACATGATGAAGAGGCTGAAGCGGAACTGTCAGATTTTGCTGGCTTTTCCAAATGGATTGCTGTCCTGAAAGATCTCGGAAGCATCATCTCTGAGACTGAGCTTTGTAGATGAAGCACCTCACATCTTTGGGATGGTGATCCTTCTGAAAAACCGACATCATTTCTGCCTGACAGTTCTGCTTCTGTGTCTCAGTCCTCCATGTCATGCACACCATCCCCTGTGTATTTAAATTGTCTGTATTTCTTAAATCAATGCACGCGTTTCCCCTTACATTACATAAGTTTTATGCAAAAATTTAATTCTCTACTTGTCAAGCTTTCTTAATTTGTAAGACTGAAAACGGAGAGCAGACAGGGTTTTAGTCAACTAGTAGTGGAATTTGGAAGCAATAGTTAGTAAACTGTTCCTTTGATTGGATTTGTTCAGAGTTGAATTTCCAGAAAAAAAGGTGTTTTGGTTAACTTTCTTGTGGTGTGGTAGCAAGTATATACCTTATTTTCTAAAGCGATAGAAAGGCTGTAAGGAAATTGTTCCCTTTGAGCTTAGTATTAAAAAAAGATGACTCTATACTTGAGTTTTAGTTCCATCACTAGTGTAATCATCCAGAGCTTGATGCTGGGACAAAATTATGTCAGTTGCTTCTGCTACTACTTGACCAGTCTTAAATACTCATATAGCAAGTAATTCACAGTTTTATTCACAAATAATTTGGTGCTGGTAGAGCATGAAACTCTAGGCCTCTTACTTCAGTACCTTGCTAGTGCTTCAGTTGTAATTACATTGTAACAGCAGTGTGTATGTTTAAGAACTTTTGGATTGTAGAACTCCCAAAGTAGTGAAAAAATTAGGTCTGAATTATTCTCTGCAGTATAGAAATCAGGACTAAGCTGGATATAGGTGTGATGCAAACAGTTCATCTTCTGCTGTCTCATATCTGACAAACAGTGCTGAACTGATAGGCTAGCAAAGTGTATTGAGTTATGATGAAAATGTTTGTTTCAATATTTTCTTTGACAGGCTAAAGTGATAAATTGCATCTACATTTGATTATTTAATATTTATGAAATTAGATTCTCCCATGCTTACTGTACAACTGAAGTAGCTTAGATCAGTATTTAAAATAGAAATCTAAACAGTTTTATTTATCTATATTCAGTTCAGTCTTGCTTAGCTTAAACTTGCACTGTTTCGTGCCAATAATCTGTTCACCTGCTATATTCAGTGTCGTAACTTGCTTTTGTCTTTTATCTATACACTTAAGCAACTAAACACCTCTCAGCCTGAAGAGAATAACATTATGGTAAATGTCTCTTACGTGCTCAACTTGCTGCATGTAAAATGGCTAAAGGTTTGTTGGCCTCCTGTGTTCATTCATTTTCCTATCAAATGTTTCCTCTTGCTATCCAGCTCATTTGGTCTCATTTCAGATGTTTTCCATTCCAAATTGGGTTGGTATAGTGTACTAAATACACTTATGTCAGTGCAGCATTAGATGTTGTTTTTATCAGAATATCTCTGGTAATCTGAAGTATACGGTATTCTATTCTAATTTCTATGAGTTTATGGATGTAAACTTAAGATGCAAAGTTGATTTTTTTTTTTTAATTTCTTCTGAAATTAATTTCACTGACTATAGGGAAAGGAATTATTTTTTTTTTCTATTTTTTTTAATATGATGAGTGAATTATGTGAAATAGCCAGCAATATGTAGAAATTATTCCCTTCAAGCAATGTTTTATGAATAACTGAATAATGTTATATAAATTAGTGGCATAATTTAGAGCACAGCATATCCTCAACTTGTTGCAAGAACTTATTAATGCAGCTGGTTTGAGCACCATAATTGTGAAAGTGGAAGAGGAAGGGGTTAATTAATTGTGTACAACATACTGTGCTGTTCAGCCTGTCTTGGTTTGTGTCTTGGATCTGCACAGCATAGTGGGTCTCCTCTCAATTAGTGTTCCAGATTTCTCAGTTGTGATCAGATAAGAGCAAATAAATTTTTTTGTTACAACTTGCTTCTGCAACCTTTATGCACCTTTCTTCCTATCAAAGTTCCAATTGTGTCATCTTACAAGTGCAGAAAATGAAGGTTAAAGGAGAACTGCATTCAAGAGGGAATTGGACCAACAAGCTTAAGTAATTAACTTTTAGAGTCAACTCCTTGCAGTTTTATGATTTTGCTGTACTGCTTGCTACTACTTTAATACTCAGTTTGAGATACCTCTGTAGCACTTTCAATTAAATTTAGGTTTCAGTAAAAATCCTTCTGAAATAGGAAATTGGTAATGGAATTAGCAAGAGAAATCATTCATTTGTCTGTTTCAGTCTTTACTTAACATGATGTTAAAATGAGAATAGCTTTCAATAGTTTTCCAGTATTTTAATACATTAAGGTAACTCCATAAGGTAATTTACTTTGTCTGATTCATGTCACTTTCTAATTAGTTATGTCTTATGTTGTAATAGCTTGTTTAAAATAGATTCTTGTAACCTGTAAGTTCTACAAGTCATACACTCTTCAGTATCTAATTTATCTCACAGATGTAGAGCTATCCATACTCATTGTAGTTTCATTGTATATGAAGGGCTTTGGGCAACTGACTCACAGCACTCCTCAAATCCCTGTGAAGTTCTAAGGACAGGGAAGTAGTTAAAAGCCAAAGTATGGTTGCATTCTGTATCTAAGTTTGTATGTTTTTATTCCCCCCCTCTCCCCTAATGCTGACTAGATATGGGCTGAGGAAGTGACGAAAGTAAGTAAAAATTTAGAAACTGCAGAATTCTGAAACCATAAATAATTGTGCTGATCTAATGTAATAAAGGATATTGCATGTTGTTGATTTTGGTCTAATGCTGGCAGCCTGATGCTTTACATCAGAACATGCTGGTTCCCACAAGGGCCTTTTAAACTCCTGTGGTGAAAAATGCCTGGGGCTTGGTTTATAGTAAGCTGTTTCTGGCTGTCATTTAGTACCATATGATTCTCATGTGACAAGATACAATAAAAAGAACTACAGGACTAGTTTCTCAATACTTACTGGTATGGCATCCTGTTAAAAATGACCTCTTTAAGCATATTTGAAAATTTTCAGAAGGGTTGGGGTCTAGTAATCTAAATTGTCTGGAAAAACACTGGTCTTCACCTTTTACCCACAATGTGGAACAGCAAGTAAAATGCTGGAGTGTGTGCAAGAAACTCAGAGCAAACTCTGTTTTGGAGGGTGATTGTGGCTTGGTTGTTTTTTGGTTTTGTTTTGTTTTTTTCTTTTTGTTCCCTGCCTTTCCCCTTAACCTCACTAGAGAATGCTGTGCTTATCTTAAGCAACTGAAGTTAGGAGGTAGGCACATCTGAAAACTGCACCTGGGCTGCAGGCTGGTTCATAAATGCAGCATTAGCCTTGGGGTGGGGGCTGCAGCCTTCCCTTGTCGTGCTATCCCTTGCACAGTGACAAACGTATCAGGGCTAATGGAGTGTTATGGGGTAGCTGCTCCGGTGCCACGAGAAGGGCTGTTCTCAGGCTCACTGGCTCTGACAAAGCAGTATTGGGAACAGGCTGTGATAAGCTGTGCTAACAGTTAAGAGGAAATTTCTTGGGGGACTTCTGTGGAGGAGGGGAATTAAAAATTAAGGGTAGCAATAGAAAGTAGCTGGAAGGCAGAGTTTTTGGAGTATGGTTTTTAAAGGGGAAACTAGATAGGCAGCTGTGGGAGGTGTAGGGAGTTGCTATTAGAAGCTGGGATATGGAACTTTGGGTGAAATCTTGGGTGTTGTGAGAGAAAATAAATGAAGGATTTTTCTATTCCAACTTTCTGTGAGTTATGGTGCAAACAGGGGTATATGTGTAGAGTGTAAGGTGAGAGTTTAGGGGGAAGGAGGAGTTTCAAGATTGAACTATAACTGAGGGCAAGTTCAACTCTGATCCCAAAGTTCAAGAATTATTTTATTATTTAAGTAATTAACAGCTTTGAAGCAGCAAATCTGTCTGCTGGAGTACTTCGTGCTATTTTGGGAAGAGGAGGGCAAAGGAGCAGTACTGCTGGAACAAAATCTAATCTTGAAGCTCTAAGACAATTATGAATAAAACTATTAAATACCATACTATAAAACACATGGGTAGGTACTGATGTTACATGCTTTATAAACATTGATTTTGTTAGAAGTCTTCTGAGATGTCTAGTGTAGTAATGGAAAAAGTGGGGGCTTTTAGCCTGGTTTCAGTGCATTGAGGTTAGACTGATTTTGAGCATCAAGTCTTTGACTACAGAGGAGACAAGGAGTCCCAGCTATATTAGGTAGCACGAATATATCCATTATCCCTGTTTTACTAACAATGTGTCTAATAAAGCATTAGGAAGGTGATTTTATTTCCTATGCTGTTATGATTGTAGCTACAGGATTGCACAGCATTTCTGAGAGGTCATCTATTCTTATATGAAATTTGGGGAGATTGTGAACTTCTGAATATTTATATTCAGAAACTGGGTTCATATTCAGAACTTGGGGGCCAAGTACCATTTTGAGGTATCTTCGTGGGAGATACCTTGTGAGGCCTTCTAATTGTTCTAAAACCAAAATGTGACTGCAGCTGCCAGTCACTGGAGAGTTTAGGCTTGTATTTTGAGCTCTTCATTCTGTTCAGAAACAAAGGTGAACAGGCCATAAGCTTCCCAGATTGAAAGTCATCTGTTTTTTCACGTTTACCATAAGGTGTCGAATAGATATGCTGTCCTGCTACTGTTCACCTAGCAGTACAGCAAACAGGGATGGGCAAAACAGATTAAACACATCATCACTTAATTCAGTTTATGTAAATCTCTACACGACCAGTACATCAGGCTTCTGTAAAGCAACGTATTGAAAGTCACTCTGTACTGGCTAGGTTAATACATGTTACCACATTGCTTGCTTTGCCTTTTCTTATACAAAGTTGTTGATCTGCTAAAATACTGTTGAAACAAATAGAATTTTTCTCATGGATATTTCCCCTTCTTATATGTTCCTGTTCTCATGTATTTACTTAGCAGGAAGAAATGCATTAGCAACTGCTGACTTCAGAGAAGCAAGAGACTAGATTGTCTCCAGATAAATAGTTTACCTATGATTTTCCTGTTTGTTTGGTTGGTTTTTTTTAAAGGAAATGAAGATGTTGCTAATACAGAAGGGAATGCTTTCCTCCTCTCTTGGCTATCACATTTGCTTTTTTCTCTCGGTTCATACTTACACGTCTCTCAAGGACTGCCAGATGGATTTCACTGATATTAATACAGATCTATTAGGAAAATTCCAAGCAAAGATTATTGCCTCAACAAACTTTGAAAACCTAATTGGTTTGTAACTTGATACATGCACTGCTATCTTGGTTTTAGTAAGAAACACACAGTACTCTATAGATGCTTCCTCACTGCTTAATTAATGTTTAAGCCCTCCCAGCTGCAGTGAATTCAGATGAAAAACATTTCCTGGGTAACTGCATCATTCTTCTGTGCTCATTTGAGATTAAGATCCTTCCATGCAGCGTTTCATATAGATTAACATTAGTGGAATGCAAGAGCAAAATGTTTGCAAACACATAAAATCCCTTTGAAACAAATGTTTTGTCAGTATTACCTCATTAAGTTTCTTGAAAATATATTACCTTACTCTGTTTTGTGGAGAACAGCAACTGCTGCATCTTTGACTTAGTCAATCTAGATTTTTGCCTTTTTAGAAACAAGGTACTAAATGCATATAAGCATTGAGGCAAGGTAATCCAGATTCCAGGTTGAGGACATTCTGCCTCGGAACACTAAATCTTGGATATTACAACACATATTTTTATATGTACATATTTTTATGTATTGGTGTGTTTTGAGTAGTCTCATTTTTTTCCTTCAAAAGATGCTCTAAGTGAATTTCAGCTTGTGCTAGATGGAAGTCGTTTAAGAATCCTATAACATTGTTAACTTATTTTAAAAATGCTGATACTGATATGTAACAAGGAATAAATAGAATTGGAATTATTTGAATATGAAACTTCAATATTTTTAATACAATTTTTACTCTAATTGAAGTTAAAACATTTGCTAGTGTTTTAAAGGTGCCTCGATTACAAGCTCCAGTAATAGTTGTAATAGCTTGGTGGCCAGTATGAGACATAATAATTTATGAAATCTCCTGTTAAAACTTATCAAAGATTTATATATGGCTGCTTGCTGTGCAGTTATGTGACAGAAATAACGCGAGGTTTCCCATGAAGTATTTGGTTAGAGCCCTGTTAACTTGGGGGGGGGCAGAAATTACATCGTCATTGGCTGCTACTGCTATGCTGGCAGAACCCGTGGTGCAGACACCGTTATGCCGATGAGCGCTTGGGTTGTTACTGAGAGAGGTGGGGTGATGCTGCTGGCAGAAAAATACCTTCCTTTTGCTTGCTTTAACTCTGTGGTAGGTGTCTGGTGATAAAGCTGTTGTGTATACGAGGCCTCAACGTTTCTCAACCCAAGATGCCATTACTCCTTTTGCCTAGTAAAGTTCTGAAAAGAAAAAGCATGTCTCAAACACCTAAGCTTGTGATTAATGCATTTCTGTGAGTAGCTCTTGATAAAATGGAACCGCTGCAGTTGGAAGGTGTTAACAGTGCGTTGTACAAATACCTAATGTGCATCCTTACTTTTAGTCTGAACAGGAAGTACGAATTACTCAGAGTGAATTTGACCGTCAGGCAGAGATTACGAGACTTCTGCTGGAAGGAATCAGCAGCACACATGTGAGTACCCAAATGGGGTAGAGGGGGAGAATTGGGGCATTTTCTAAAAATAACTACAGAAAGTTACTTGGGAACTTTGGGCTATGAGGTTTCACTTCAGTGCGTTAAAGCATCAAACTGTTATTTTTTTTTGAACTCTAGTTTAGCATCCACTGAATTTAACTTCAGTCTTCTGTTAACCTTGAGGATGCATCCATTTTTTTATCCTTAAACTCAGTTTTCCATACATCAGGTCAACTGAATGTTGAAACCTCAAAAACATGCTGAGATACTTTTTCTGTTGTGAAAACAATATAGGTTAATGGCATGATGCATGTACAATACCTATTTTTTTTATGCTCAAATACGTTAATTTTTGTGACCTTTTATCCCATTTGCCTGGTAAATCCAGATGCTATGCCTACGTGGCATAAATCCCAATGTGCAGATATTGCCATTAGCATCCGATTGGAAGACCAGTCTGTCTAATGCAGCATAGTACTTTTACAGACTAAAAACTTGAATTCTTTGCTGTATTACAGGCACATCATCTTCGCTGTCTGAATGATTTTGTTGAAGCTCAGATGACCTATTATGCACAATGTTACCAATATATGTTGGATCTTCAGAAACAACTTGGAAGGTATGAAAACTCTAAAAACTTGAGAAAAACACAGTTTTTTCTAAGTGCTTATGAATAGTAGGAAAACTTAGTGATCTAAGTGGTGAACACACAGTCATGTTGGACTGAAAGGAAATATCTGTTCTCAGATGATTAATATATAATTAATCCAGTGCAACTACTTCCTGAAGTCTACACACAGCACTAACGAGGGTTGATTTACTGAGACTTTTTATATTTTGTAACTGAGGAAGGTAACCTATGGTAACCTCACTTAATGGTGCAAAAAATAATTTCTAGAGATTTACTTGTAATCATTCAGTTGTCTTATGCGTCATGCTACAAAGTGATTATGCACTGTGGGAGAAGTTTTTCTAATCCCTGTAAATTTCTGTTACCACTTAATTTGCTACAGGGCACTACCTGATTGTAAATGAAACTGCATTCTTCACTGTTAAGTGAGTTGCCAGCACAGATACTGTATCCAGGGAGAAATGTACTTTGTAATATCTATGATCAGTTATCCAAAGCACTTACAGTGGAATGAGCAGGTTTATCTAGTTTTACTGTTTTGTGGGTTTAGCATTTTTTAAAGTGTAGAGAAGAAACTGTCTGACATTAGTTTGTGTGCATAATCCTATTTTTGTGACTGGTGGTGATGCAGAGAGATCTACACGCTTACTTTATAAAAAGTTTCCCTATTCTAATTTTTCATTACAAATCAGCCTTACTTAGGGTTATACCAGACCATGTTATTTAGGTAAGCAAATGCATTTAAGGGTTGTCTGTACTTAGAAGTTTACTGTAGTAAATTATTCTAAATAAACAGAAATACTTTATAGAGACAGTTATGTTTTTTGTAATAAGGAAGTAAAAACAGAAGTATTTTTGAGTCTTGTCCTTTTCCTGACTTGCAACTTCCTGTAGCATTTGATTTCCTTTCCTCAGTTTGAATGGGTAGTTTAAAGACTTTTTTCTAAAGACTTTAAAACTGTGATTTTAAAAAAGCTACATCTTTAAAGTTACGTTCCATTGAAGTATTAAACTATAACATTTGACAGTGCATTAAGTGCAAGTTGTAGAATTGAAAGCTTGAAAATAAACATTTACTCGATAAGGACAAGTGCCTCTTCAATTACAAATTAAGTGAAGTGTATTTACACAACTATTTTGAGAGGATGTTTTTAAAATATTTACTCTTATCCTAGTATATTTACCAAACAGAAAACTTGAAGTGTAATTCCCTTAACCTAAGGAAGAATATATTCTTTAAAATCTCTTGCTTTAGGATGTATAGCATGTCCCAGAACAGCTGCCGTTGTTTAAAATGTATGTAAACTGCTACCAGGTATAAAAAAGTATATTTGAAGAAAATGCTGCCTTTAAGAAAACAGGAGTATTTATGTCGCCATGATCCGATTAGTATTTTTTATAATACTGTGTCTGCTAGAAGACCAAAAGCATGGAAGCTTTGCAAAATCCTAAATGCCTCAAAAAGTCAAATGAATTCTCTGCCTCTGTGGATTAAAACAGTAATGGGATTATATCTTGGGTGTGCAGGGAAGTCCCACTGAACTATGAGAGCGAGCACTGGGACAGGCTGTCAAGTTGTGCTTCTTGCTTTGGAGGAGTTCCTCAGTTTATAGGTATATGGTGCATAGCACTTGCATTAAATAAACAGATAAGCAGGATAATGTGTAGTGTTCTTCCTATGTTATGTGTAGGCAGATATAGTACCAAATAAATAGCTTGGGCAGCTCAGCTAGATTTTGGTTGTATTTGCCAGTGCTCTGTTGGTTAACAAGGGATATATAGAGCGGAGTTACACATTCTTTTCACATCTCTAAGAATGACATTGTGCCATATTCTCACAGCCAAGAGCTGTGAGGGACTCTTTCGAGATCATTGTGAACCAAAGGTGTTAAACCTCTAAGTCGGATAGCTTGTTGCTTGAAACAGAAACATGGTTCTCAGAGTAGATGCATATTGTATGTTTTACCGGAGTCAGATTCTAGGGCATAAACCCTAACCCAGTTTGCATTGAGACTATTCAAGTTCCAAAGCTGAGCACTGATTTTCCTGATGAGGTCTCCGGAGTCAGCTGTAGGGAAGGTGAAGGGAAAACTTGCGCTCAATTCTCTTTATATAAATAGACACAGTTTTATGGATGTTTCTCTTCAAGGTAGCGTCAGCTGCTTATCTCTCTACTGCCTCCCCCTCCTATGAGACTGCTTAAAGAATTAAATCTCCCAGGTTAAAAGCAACCTTTAAGTTCCCCAGAATGAACTAAACAAATCTATTTCAAGTATCCTGTTACTCTGGCTGCTCTTATTCTTAATAACTGCTTTTGCTCTGAATTTCCTTAGCTTCCCTGACAGCCAAGCCTAAGCTTTGACATCATTATTTTTTCAAATTACCCATTACTAGTCCCTTACTCTACAAGGTTTGCAACTCCTGCCACTCAAGTGTTCAAAAAAATCCCAGACAACCTCTGTATAGCTGAAGCTTTCCAGTAACATGCCTACATAGGGCTTTGGAAGAAGAGTGAGACTTAATGCTTTACTGATTGACGGAGTGGTTATGAAGCTTTGCCTGCCTTTTCCACTAGCTGTACAAACCAGTGACCCTTTGAACTGAGCAGAATGATTTATAAGTAATTACTGTGTTAACAGAGAACAGGTTTAGCAGTATACTAAACAGTAATTTAGCAATATTGAGAAACAGCTGATTGTCACTTAAAATTAAGTCCCCGTTTGAATGCCAAGTAATAAACACATGAGGCACAGCTGAGTTATCCCTACAAAAATGTGGGGTATAGCTTTTCCTCCCTTTGTCCTGCTCATTTGATATGCACAGGAAATATGGTAAACTGGTTTGAAAAATCTGGCAAATGAAAACAAACAAACAAAAATTGTGAAGTTGCAGTCTCTGGTGAGTTGAACCAGCTCTTTATGATCAAGTAAGGTCAAGGTAAGCTGGTGGGGAAGTGGGACTGCCTCATTTTGTTGGTATTAAACTGCTAACTATACTCACAGGAGCGTTCTGAGTGTCTGCCCAAATTTTTGTATGAAATTCAGTCTAACTGTAAAGGTGCTAGTTCTGTCTTTCACAATATACTCCTGCTGTTTGCCTTTGGTCAGGTGTAACAATTGCACGGCTGCAAGGTGAACATATTTAACATGTGAGCAATCTTCTTGATGATCTTTGTTAGATGAGATTGTTGAATCAACTCAAAAGCAACAGATGACATGATTCACATGACAGAGAATGAACGTTTGCGTGATAAAGGGGTAGAGGAGTGCTTGGTGGCAGTGTAAATTTACCAGATTAAGTATAGTGTGAATCTGTAAACTTGTGTGCAGTACTGCTGCACTTGATACAGATTTGAGCTGCCTTAACTCCACCTATGTTCATGGCCACGTGATCAAAAAATTAGTCACTGTATTGATTTAGTTTTCACCTGCATCAGCTCCCTAAACACGCTCCTCTTATGATTACATGAGCACCAATAATGCTGCAGACATGACTGTGGGAATATATTGGTTTGTGTGGTTGAAGTTGTCACTGAACTGCATCTTCAAGAGGAGCTTAACTAGGGAGCATAGGTGGGAAGGGATGAGATGGGACTGTGTTTTCTGACAGGTTCATACACACAGTATGAATAGATCTTCATTGTGTCAAAATAGCAGGCAAAAAAAAGGGGGGGGGGGCCCCCCACAAAAAAAAGGGGGGGGGGGGACACACACACACGGTAATATGTGCACATCCCAGACCTTAATGAAAGAGCATCTGTGTAGAAGGACTAATGATGAAATTTATGTGTGGGAATTGACTGACTTACTGATGTGTAGGCTGGCCAGAAGAATGGAAGGAAATGCAGCTGGCACAGAACAAGCAGCAGTCTAGAAAGCAGGGGCTTAAGCTGATACAAGTTCATCTTCTGTGTAACAAATAGTTTTGTTTTACAGCATGCAGTTAGCTGAAACAACAAACTGATATAGATTACAAAAATAGTTGTGTGGGGTTTTTCTTTTTTTCAGAGGAAGGCTGTGTTTTTAACCTGTATTATATTTCCCTGATCTGGTTCACCAGAACAATTGAGGAATGAGAAGGAGGAGGAGGTGAAGGCTACTTTTACTGGCAGAGCTGTCAAAAGAAATATTTAAGTCTGACCAACAGTGTTCTCTTGGGTTTTTTGTTTGTTTGTTGTTTTTGTTTTTTGTTTTTTTTAAGAGGCAATTATCACATTTCAAGGTGACAATATTTCTTTAAAAGTATATTGGTTTGATTTATACTACAGGTCAGAAACAAGTATCTTTAGGTTTATACAAGTATCAATGCTATTCTATTACTGCTGTCTACTGGTGTTTATTCTGTAGTTAATAAAAGCAAGAATACTAATTCAGGCATGGAGGCATGTATAACTCCCCATGTAGAACTGATTCACTCAAGTCTCTTCGTTTTGTTTTCTCCCACAGCTTTCCATCTATTTTCCTCTCTAACAATAATCAGTCTTCCTCAACTCCTGTGCAGAGTGTTTCTGCTCCCTCAGTCATGGCCTCAGCCTCTGCTTCATTGCCTTCAGTAAGCAATTCAATAGTTACTTCAGGCATCAGCGAACTGAAGTCATCAAGTGGCAGCAGGAAAGCTAGAGTTCTCTATGATTATGATGCTGCAAACAGCAGTGAATTATCACTACTTGCAGATGAGGTAAGAATCTTCTAGGTACCTCGATCATTTAAAAGTAAAATCAGGATGCTTGCGACTAGCCGCTTAAGATGTGCTATGTCAAGAAGTCTGTGTCATTGAGTTTTTTTGTTTAAACTTCAAGAGTACTCTTAGAGCATATACCCTAATGTTCCATAGTGAGAGTTAACATTTGTTATACCATCTGAGCTTGCAAAAATTTTGCTACACAATCAAGATGCAATTCTGCTGTCTTCTTTTCACCACACCTTTAGCACTGTTATCAATATAATTAGTCTTTCAAACATTAAATAGTGCATTTTGGAAGAAAATGAAAATACAACCACTTCTTGACCACTTCTTGTTGTGGTGGTGGTGGTTGTGCTGTGTTTATTTCTGTTCCCATTCAATTGCACTCAAGTCAGAGAGTCTATAAAAAGCAGGCGGAGATACACAATGAAGCAGGGTGCTGGAACAGAGTTTCATTTAGTAATGTGACTTTAGCTTAACCCTGAAGAAGAGCATCCACAAAAAAGTTTTCAGACTTTTTTTTTTTTTAAAAATGTGCATTACTTAAATATTTCTATTTGACTTTTTTCTTATAAGATGTAGCACATCAACATCTGTCTTTCTGTCATGCACTTGAAGATCCAACAAGCTTTCTTTTAAATTGCCTGTTAAAGTTGATGGTGATATACAAGATTTATAGATAAAAAATAATAGAAAAGAAACAGTAATGAATAGGATTTAATCAGTAAAAAGGGACTTTAAAATATGCTACTATATCTACTCCTTTTTCATGGACCAGGGAAATAATTTTTGTGAGCACTAGATTATGTTCTTATTAAATGCCGTATTTAACTTGGTTATTCTCAGTTCTAAGATCTTGGAAATCACATGGAGGTAGACTATATCTATATATATTTATTTTTTTTTTAATGCAAGGAAAGGTTATAATAATATGTTTCTGTTTTTTAGGTGATAACAGTGTACAGTATCCCTGGCATGGATTCAGACTGGCTGATGGGTGAAAGGGGAAATCAGAAAGGCAAAGTGCCTATTACTTATTTAGAACTGCTAAACTAAGTGGTTGGCCTGAATAAAGACTGTCAATTATGGCAACACCGTATTTATATACAATTAACGTTACGTAAGCAGGTTTAAGTGTCTTCCATGTTATTGACTTGAGGGACAAATACCAGCCATTACAAACTGGCTTTTCTGCCAGCATGGTTGCATGGTAAATACTCTTTTCAAACTTAATGTGTTTAAAGCTTTTACTTCATGTGCCAAGAACATGTTTCCTACCGATCTGTTTCTACTGAAGTTTTCACTAATACAAGCTTCTACTTTTGAGTAATCTAGATTGAAAGCAGGAGGTACTGTTTTCTACTGAAATTTTTCATTAATGGCAAAGCTTTTCTTCACATAAAATAAACTTATTGTGAACTGATGCAGGTGTAGTGCATGTTATTTGAATAACCAAATCAAATGTGAAACATAAACCTTAAGTTTATATACCTTAAAGAAGTCCATGTGGTTTCTGTTCCCAACACTTGTGGAGTACATATGTGCTGAGGCATATATGGCGATCTGCTGAGTAACTTGTGCATTTAATGAAAATGGTTGTTTTCTCTCTGTTGAAAATGTAAGGCAAATTGCTACTATGTTAAACTTTTAAACTGCACTTAGGCGAATGGACACAAGCTAGTGACATATGTTCTGACTTGGTTTTAATCTTGCTTTGTATTTTATTCCCTTTAATTGCTTTCCAAAAGAGAGGCTAATTCAGTTTGATTAGTAATTAAGATTCTTTCAACTGCAAATCAGCCTTTATGTTAAATTAAGCACTGCATTTTGCTAACCAAATATGCGCTGTCTCTCTACATTTAAATGGTTCTATAGATGAGCGTACATTTATTCAGATGGTATGTTTTAATGAAAATCTGCGTTCACAATTCTTATGCAATGGCTTATTGTTATGTTCTAATTGGATTCAGTTAGTGTTACAGTTTTTTGTTTTGCAAGAGGACCTCCTTTAAATATGTGGGAAGGAACAAAAAAATTTTGAACCTAAAGATGGCTTTAACAAAGGTAGTCTTTGAAAATGACAACTTTTTCCTAAACATTGCATCCTTTAATGTTTCATAAATAGCAGATTTTTAAGTCCATAAACAAAGATTAAAAGGATAGATTCTTTTTAAAGTAATTTCCAGTATATTTAATTGGTTGGACTGGCTGAAGGAAATTCCTTCCATTGAGAAGGAAATTGTTCTCCTTGCAGAAGATGCAACATTGACGGAAGTCTACTTCACCTCTCAAGGATCAGTGGTACCAGGTGCTTAGCCAACTGCTTCTGATCAGTAACTGTTTGCAACAACAATTCTTTAAAGAATTTTTAACGTCATTGCAAATATGTAGTGGTGAAACTTTTGGTGATACAAATTACTATAGGGGGATGGATAAAATTGTCTTTATTTAGGTGATGTGGTTGTTTATTTAACAAATGATGATTTTAATTTTGAATTGCACTTCCAGAAATAGTTTCTTTCATTTTTAGAGTGCAGAGGTTACATTAAAACAAGAACATTCAGTTGCTTCATCAATTGCAACCTTCTTAGGTAACTACCAAGCAAATCCTAGACTTATTCGATCTGTTAAATGCAAATATTAGAGGAAATAATAGTAATAATTACCGATGGATTAAAAATAACCATGAATAATTTCTAATACATTAAATAACAACAATAGGAGGATAAAGCCCTACAGTTTAGAAGGAAAAAGTCCGAGCACTTTGACCACAGTGGTGGTGTTCTCCAGTCCTCTCTAAGGTGAACTGCCATCAAATGTGTTTAAATTCAAATCAGTGTTATTCATTTGACTTTATTGAATATTCAAGAATACATATGTAAAATAATTAAAAATATAATTGACTCTCTGCTACACTCGGCATTTACTTCCTATTTAAATGCAATAAAATGTTATAGAGCAGCGTTCTGAAAGATGGTGGGGGTTTGGTGAAATGTAAGTAGTATAGCTATGTGAAGGCAGCATTTGGCAGCAGTCAAAATTACTTTTTTGTTAATGTCAGCAGCTTAAGCTATGTGCAAGAGAAATTGAGATTGACCCCTTAATCTAACAAAATTGCAAATCCGTATTATCAGTTCTCCCTGTTTCTCTTTAGTTTCAAAGAAATGCAGTTTTCCTTTTAAAGTTGTTACTGTTTTCTTAAACTCGTCTATCTTGAGGCTCTCTGTACCATTGAGAAGGGAAGCTAGTAGAAAAGTGCTTGTTTAACACTATTAAATTGCATAGAACTTTATTGCAGGTAGTCCCAAAACTCAGCCTTTTTAAATGCCATTTTATGGGGAATTTTCCAACTCAATTTTTGCAACAAATATGAAAGTAACTGAAATTGGCTTTGGGTCTCTCATTTCTTTGATTAATTTTCTGTTTTCTTAGAACAAGCTTTATTGGTTGAAAGAAAGGAAAAATGTAAACTAGGCAAGAAAAACACTCTGTGAAACTCTATGAAAGTCCTAGACTTCTGGGAAATCAGATTTCAGACACGGAAAAAAGTGTAAAGTATGCATTACCATATATTTAATAAGTGGTTTGCAAGATAAGTGCATTCTGAATTGATATTGAAGGATGTATGCATGGGGGGATAAATACTTCCATTGCTATTCAATGGATAACTTTTTTCTATATTTACTGGCATTTTACTTCATTTTTCTAATTAATGCTAAGATCTTGGACAATTTCAACCAGAATAGCCATCCCATGCATACTCTAACAAACCTGAGTTTTCATCAAAGATCATCAGCTTTTGTGGCAGATGAGATAATATACAGCATCATTAGTGTGAATAAATGAATGGTCTTAGAAAACTTAAATACTAGCTTTAAGTAGTTTCTACTGTAATTGCTGTTTTTAATGCTTTCTTAGTCAGGCTAAGCTTGAAAAGTAACTCCTACTGATTCTTAACAGAAATCCTGTTTTGAACTTTTTGCAAACCATGAGATTTTTATAATTGTTACATTGCTTCTGTTTCTTTCTAGAGTAGTGTTGTATTTTGGAGCAGAATTCTCTACCATATGGAGATTTTGGCCACAGGTAAAACCATCAGTATTTAGTATCTTAAATCAGGCAAATCTGTGTGGGAAGGTGGAGGAAGGAAAGAAATACATCCATGATGTAGATCACTGTGCAAACATACTGAACTTAGCATAGGGCTCTACCCAAAGTAATTAGTCTTCTGAAATGCAATGATATTCTTCTTACAAAACCATGCAAGTAATTGAAATTTATGTATATGCTTAGCATATGGCTTACAGTAAGTAACGGCTGAAAAGGTATAGGCATATTCTGGAACAAAACATTGGCAGAATACATAAGTGATTCAGATTAAATATGGTAGTTGTGGCTTGAATTTTTTGGATGTGGGTAGCTGTACAGTTGGACCCTAAGTTTGGCCACAGGATGCAGCTTCATAATTGCAGTTTGCTGTATTGTTCTCAGTAGAAGAAACATACATGACAATTCCACTTTTAAATCTGGCCCAGGGAAGAGGTAGCATTAAAACCATTTTGGTTTTGCTATCAATAATACATTTAATCTGGGAATTAATTATAAGGTATCAATAGATTAAATGAGATGAAATAGAAATCAATTAATTCTTGAGTATTTGATTATCAGCACTGTCACCTAGATCTCAACTCAGTTCTTGGAAGATTGTGGAAGAGTGACCTGAGGTGTATTCTAGGAGCCTAGGTGTGAAAATATATGGATAATGGGTCAATTTGTCTCTATAGTGCTTCAAAGTAATTAGTACAAAACCTTAATGCACTAGTGCACCTGTGTAGAACGTGGCTTTTCATATGTTACATCTGGCCTTTCCAGTCTCCTCTTAAAAGAATGCTTTCTACCAAGCAGCTTCATTAAAGTTCATTCTGTGAGTTTGACACGTTTTCTGTCCATACTTAATAGTTGCACTGATGCATCCATAGAGCCACTTTTAGCACCAATTGTCATTTTAATGTCCCATGACAATGCTTTTTACTACTGTCTCAGTCATGCTACAAAATAAGTATCAGAAGTACAGTTTATGTAGCTGCTTTTGCCAGAAGATTGTGGTCATGATTGCTTGGTCCCAGCAATGAGTTTCTGCTGTCAGCAGTCTGTCCCATCTGGCTGTTAGACTTGGCAACAACACAGGCATTATAATGATGTTCCCTTTCAAGCACAGGCATTTGAGAATTATATGCTGACTCCAACAAGGTACTGGTAATTACACAGTAGTATTAAATAAAGGGTGCTACACAGGGTACCCTAGAATAATCTGCTGGGGGTATGGGTTGCTTCATAATGGTTGCTTTTTTTTCAGAAGTCATTATATCTTTAAATAGTAAGATGTCCATGTCAAAATTTAAGTTTAGTATGACAAGAAGTCTCCTTTGTATAGAACTTTTGTAGCAGAATGCCAGTAATCACTGGAAGATACATTCAAGACACAATATATCGAACAGAACAAAATTAGTGGTGTATCTTCAGATTAGTGGTGCCCAAGGTCTGGGTTTCTAGGAATCTGTCTGGCCACACTCTCTCATCTGTCTTAAAATAATTCTCCTATTTTATATGTATATCTGGTGGTACTGAATATAGAGATGCCTTGAATTTATATTTTGCTTTGGTTTTCTTCCTTTCTTTGCTTACTCCCAGGTCTGACTCTTGCTATGAAACTGGTTATTAAGGCTTTCAGAACACTCCCCCCCCAAAACAAACTCAAGTATGTAGGAGTAAATAAGCATTTCAAGAAGGCAGGAATTGCTAATTCCTAAAGACTGCAGTATTGGAAGAAAACCTGAGTACAGTCTGAGGTGGATTTCTTACAGAGCAGCGAAGGACAAGGGAGCACATGCACCAGTCAGCAAGATACGTGAATGATAAATTTCTTCCTTACAGTGTATAGCACAAAAAGTTTCTCTAGTGTGGGATATAGTCTCCTATATCCGTACAGATCTGTAGGTCAAACCTAGATGAGAACTATATTTAGTCCTTATTTTGCTGTACATTAAAGGACTCCTGTCAACTTTGGATGAAGTGGTCTGGCAGCTTACTGATAGTCTAACTGTGGTAGGCCTGATCTTGACTCGTGCATCAGAGCCAGAGATTTATATATGATGATTTAGGAAAGAAAATTGGGCAGGATTGGCCTCATCTGTATTTTGTACAGTGAAGGGGTGGGTACTTCATATTTAACAAGGAGCTGGCATCGGCTCCCTGAATGACAGAACTTACCAAGTGTCATGGTTTAACCCCAGCCAGCAACTAAGTACCATGCAGCCCTTTGCTCGCCCTCCACCCACCAGCGGGATGGGGAGGAGAATTGGAAAGAAAGCAAAACTTGTGGGTTGAGGTAAAGACAGCAAATAGTGTGTGTGTGGGGGGGGGGACGGACGGACGACTGCAAAGGGGGGAGGAGGGAAATTATATATTGATAATAATATAGAATGATAATAGAGTATACAAAATGAACAATGCACAGTTCCATACCTCCTCATGACTGATACAACCTGTCACAAGCAGCAGTCATGGAGCAAAACCAAGAGTAATCTCAGAATGATCCTGAGCAGCGATCTCAGAACAGTAATTTCCCAAGTACTGATCTTGGAACTGCATGTTCCAGAGACCAAGTGAGAGAGAGGGAACTAAAGCACCCAGCCCACCGGCTGACCCCCACTTCTGAACTGGGCATGACATCTGTGGTATGGAACACTTCCTTTGGCCTGGGTCAGCTGTACTGGCTGTACCCCTCCCAGGTGTTTGCACCTGCACATCAGCAAAACCTGGGAAGCTGGAAAAGGTCCTTGATCTCTTAGCAGCAGCTAATAACATCAGTGTATTATCAACATTCTTCACATGCCAAATCCCGTACTAAATCCAAAACACAGTAGCTACTGGGAAGAAAATTAACTACCCCAGCCAAACCAGCACACCAAGAATATATTGCTATCTGGAAAACATAAGAACAAGTATAAAACTTGTTAAGTCTTATGCTAGCTATGTCTGGACTCTGCAAACACTTTGTCTGGGATGTCAGAATCAAAACTATTATTTGCTGTAAAGAGTTTTAGTACTAGTGTCTGCATAATACTGTCAGAATTGATTGGAATAGCTGAACTGTGGCTCATCCTACCTTGAAAGCTGGGGAGGGCTTAAAAACTGACATTGCGAAATAGGTCATTGGTCTGGGGTTTAAGCCAGGTGCTGCAATACTGTGGAATGGTATGGGAACAGCAACAGGCTGCTGCTTCCTTTGTTTTCATTTTAAAAGCCCGAAGAATTTTCCATTTCAATGTTGTAACACAGAAAGGCACTTGTGACAACTCACAAATATGAAAGGCTTATGAACAAAGTTCTGCATTCAAAAGACATACTGCTTTATCTGATGCAAATTTCGGAGCATGAAGGGAAACAGGAGTTTCATTTCCCCAGAAATGGAGACTGAAATTGTCGGTGGAAGGTAGTGAAGCCCTGTGAAATTCTGTAGTGCAACCTGGTACCTTTTAATCCATCTTTCAGAATTTATGGAATGTCTCCACCTAACCATGCAACTCCACACTAAACTTGGAGCAAAAGGATTTAATGTTTAAATGCCTAATCAGTAGTTGATGATAATGTTTGCGGCTGCCCTTATCCCAATGCAAAGCTAGTCTTTAAGAGGGTCAGGTAGTTATCTGGTCTGAAATAAATACTTCTGGAAAAGGGAATAGGGTTATCAAAGCCCCATCAGCCACAAGTCGCCTAAGTCCTGGAACCTTGTTTAACAAAAACTCTTGTGAGAGTGAATAGATCATGTTTGACTGTAGAGGTGATAGAAAAGTTAGTCATTGCCTTTCTTGCACTATTACAAGTGCTGTCTAAACACGGACTGCAGAATTGGGCTGTCTTATTTTCTGTGGACTGCCAAATGTATAAATTTATTTAGGGTCAAGGTCTAGTGAGTCCTGTGAGACTAGAGTTGAATCCCCGTATCTCAGACCTACTTTAAACCATTGTAGGTTTTTTGCTTCATTTCATTCACCTTAAGAACTTACAAATTGCTGAAAATCCTTGCTAAACTTGGCCTGCAGCCCAATCTGGATCCAATTCTTTTAAGTCGAGTTCCTAACTGGGTATGTTCTAATATAAAGGGCTGTAACCAATTAATCACACAGCTGTTAATGGAAGTACAAGGCAGTACATTGCAAGCTTGTTAGTTCACTTAGCTATGCGGATTTGTGTTTGGTGAAAATGCAAAGCCATCAGTCCGCCTGACAGACCCAGCCTCAGTTGTCTTCTGTGCTACGGCCCTTACCATTGATCAGAGACATGGAGCATTCAGCATGGCATCTGGCAGTGAGAAACCCCTCCAAACAAATTGGGTAGCGTGGTGAATGCTGTACCTTACCTGAGTAAATGGCAAGAAAATGTACTGTGAATGTAAACACTAAGTTACTGTATGAATGTTATGCCTTTTGTAGTTTCCTGCCAGAAGTGAACGATAAGAAACACATTAGCATGGGGAGCTTGCATGCAGTTAATAATCTGAATGCTAAGAAATTTTTTTCTTCCTGACAACACAGAATTGTTTTTATAAATTTTTTAAAAATGTGAAATAGGTGTTTGACATGAGTGATTAAGGGAAGCTATTTAGAATTGCAAAATAAATTAAAGCTTTAAAATGTCTTTACACAGTTACAGGCAGAAGCAAAAGTACTGGAATTGGAATAATAAGCTAGGAAATTGCTTCTTCAACAGGCGAAACATTTGAAACCAGAAATAATCTTCCAATTTAACTTCTCTTGAGTTAAATTGCTTTTAATTCTAGATACTCAACAGTGATGTTGATGTACATCAACAGTCTCACAAATAAAGGGTTTTGTGAGTGTAAGAAGTTTTTGAAATGTTGAAGTCCCCTTTTTAGAGACTTTGGGGAGTTATGTTTTATGCAGCTTTGGAAAAGGGGAAGGCCAGTGCCACTGAGGCTTAATTTCACGTTTCCCACGTCAATCCTTACGTGCCATCCAGTTGAAATAGCACTGGTGTTTCTCCATTGAGAATATTAAGCATCTAGGAGAGTTTCTAGGTTTGTAATCATGTTCCCCTTGCAGAAAAACTCTTTGTTATTTTTAGTGTAATCTCTCCATATTGCTGATCACAAACTTCCTTTACAAAGGAAGCTGTCTGTTTACCTGGGAGAAACTGCAGCATGGACATGGGGGTCGATTCATCCATGTTGTCTTTGTGATGTGGTGATTGAGCCTACTGTTTCCTGATGGCTTGTGCCTTAGTCATATCCTCCTGTGGAGGTTGGCTCAGAGGTGACCTCTCAAGGGCTGTGCTCACATTTTGTATTGTAAGAGGGAAAAAATACTTAAGATTTAACTTATTCTCGCTCATTGTCCTGAAAGGAGACCCTGATGTTATTTGGTCATTTTCCCAAACTTTCATTTTGCTCTGTTGCTTTGGTTCTTGTACAGCCTGTTTAAAAGAAGAAAAAAACAAAACAAAAACAACTGTTCAGCACCAGTTGTGAGAAGGTCTGGCAGCCACTTGGGAACACAGAAGTAGGCAGGGTCCAACCTGGATCAATAGAGACATATTTGCCCTGTGCTAATAGAGTAACTGCTAGTGTCAACTTAATAGGGGTTCTTTTTTCCTGTCAGTTCAGAGCTTTCTAGCTTTTTTAGATCTGAAGCTTTTCTTATTAAGATACTTCTAGAGACAAGAGTATTCCTCTCAAAAGCAATATACAGTGACTCTAGTGCATCAGGTGAAGATCTGCAAGTTACCATGGCTACCCTAAGGCTTTTCCAAGTTGCACTTGACTGAGCTCACACAGCTGGTAGCACTTGAATTTGTGGCTGTGAACAACAGGAACCAAAAGGCAGGCTGGGTTCTGCCTCCACCAGACCTGCTCCGTTGCTGTATCACTGGAGTCTGAAGTGTCTCTGCACCATTTGTGCCGCAGGAGATGGCTTCTTGGAAGTGCAGATTCTTCCTCCAGCTTTCCAGACAGGCTCAAACCCTGCCATTACTGGTGAGTAAGAAGGTAAGAGGTTGGAGGGCTATGGATGGTGAGGAATGATTAGAAAACCAAAATCCAAACTCCACCTGTCAAGTGTCCAGTAGAAACCCTGTGGTTCCAGTTGCAATCCCAGTTGGGGTCATTGGGTAGCATGTGTTTGCTTATGTGCTGATAGGCATGTGGTAACAGGGAGGAACTTAAAGCTTTTCGATGATTGTGTTAATCCTGTAAAAAGTCTTTAGATTGTAAACTTTTTTTTTTTTTGAATGTAAGACATATTTAAGGATAAATAGTGTTGAGCTAAATTTGGAATGGCTGACAGAATAAATAAGGAAACTGGTTAAGATTAGAAAGGAGGGGAGTGGTTGAGTGTGAGTTCATGGATAGAGTGCAATGGGCTAGACTGGTAGCTTGATGTCTTTAAAGCATTATAGAATTGACTGGAGAGGTATTTAAGTTTTGGTGCCAGGTGAATATTGAGCAGGTGCACAGGCAGTTTCATTTAATTCTCCTGGATACTTCAATCACTACGTAGTGAGACTTGTGTAGATTGTATTGACAACATTCCCAGACACTTTCTGTCCCAACAACTCCTGTAGGCTACTGCTGCTCTGACCATAGAGGACCAGAGACAATGGCATTAGTTTCTGTGCTCCACTTAACTTCTCTTAGCTTACTCAAAATCATGTGTGTTTTGAACCTAACCTTTATTTGCTCTAGTTTAAAAAAATGCTGATGTCTCTGTTCTTTGCACTTGCAAGGCATAGCATACTTAGGAGTCTGAGTCCAGCAAACCTTTTAAACGTGCCTATATGCGTAGGATGGTTTGTACATTCAGATTATTAATATTTGTAAGGTCTTTGCTGGATGGAATCAAATTCTAGCTGCTTTGCAGCCGTAACCATTTGGAAAAAAAGAACTGGAGAACAGTGTGTTATTTTAGCCCACTCTGTGGCACTGCTGCCAAATGCCGACTGTCTCAATGGCAATTACTGTAGTTGTTTGTCATCCTATCAGTTCTGCAGCAAAAAATCAGTGTAACAAATATGCTAAATACAATTTTTAAAACCACACAGTAGGGTCATGAACAATGGTGACAAGGGTGTCCATCCTTAAATGTGTGTCTGCAGGGATCAGGTGCTGTTCTTTGTCAAGTGGCTGTGCTCAGCGGAAGGGAGACTTGAACTGTGGAGTAGAGAAAGGGACACTGATTGTTTGCATTAGTGTTTTGGTTCACAATGGGAGCGTGCTTTTGATGTGAACCTCCAGCTGGCCTTGCTTAGTGTGCTTTGGTTCATGTTATCATGATCTTAGGAGTATGTGGTATGGATTTCTTTAATGTGAAATGAAAGCAGATGTTTTCTAGGAGCGCACCCGGAATATGCTATCATGTAGACATTGGATTCTCAGCACCAGCTCTCTCCCTTTGTGCCATGCTAATGTAGACAGAGGTGGTGAGTGGTGCCAAAAAGCAGTGAAAACTCTTCAGAAAGTCTCAAAGCTCTCTGAGCTTGGGTGAAGGTTTTTAACTGTTTTTGAAATGTTCTTGAAATAATACTACTTTGGGCAAGATCACAACTTTTGCTTGTTTCACAAGCTGTGGCATTCAACACAGGCAAACATCCTCCCTTCTCAGAGACAGACAATTACCACAAGTAACACACTTTAAAAAACACTTAAAATGCCAGCATCTTCATACCGTGCTCCTGTATCAACAGAAGACCTGTTAGAGGTATGCTGACAGGCTCTGCCCCTTGGAAGGCTCTTCCTCCTTAGGGGTGAGGCTTAGGGGTGTTGCTCAGTGCCTGAACAAGAGGAGGCTGGTAATAGGCAATTTATCTTTCAGATGCTTCACTGCGGGGCCATTCACATATGCGCCTTCCTTTGTATAGACTTTATCTGCTAATTACAGCAATTCTTACCTGGATGGTGAACATCAGATCACACGACAAACATTGACTCTGCACAGAAATTAATCCAGAGTTTTTTTTCAGTGGCTGTTTTAGTAGCCTATTTCAATACAGAGTTCTGATGCTAATACTGTTGTTACAAGTAACCCATGAAAGATGTCTGTAACCGTGCAGCTCCAGTGCAGACCTATCTGTCATGCATATGTGATCTTCATGGTCCAAATGGCCACCTTCTCCATCCCTGGTTGACACTGTTAATGCTATCGCCTTGGGGTGAATTGATAATGAAGTGATGCTGTCCTTCCGATTTTGTAACCAAAGATACAAAATGAAACTGGGGTAAAATTTCTCACTGAATACAGATTCACAGTGCATAAAATAATATTCCTTGTGAGTACATTTTAAAGGAACAGTTATCTGCTAAAAAGGAAGAGGGATATGATTATGTGTATCTTTACTTAAAACCAAAGAAACTCAAGCTCACGAAACCTATAAGGGGGAGAGCACCAGCAGAGCTATGACGCTGACAGGGTGTACTAAGCTGCAGGTGGCAGCCTGCATTTTGTTGAGAGCACAGCTGGTACTTGTCACCATGCTCCCGTCCAGAGCAGGACCCGGCTGGGGCCCAGCCCCAGAAAAGGTGAGAAATGGGGGCAACAATACTGGTAGTATGATTGACGTTTGTGGCTTTCCAGTGCTTGTACATGGTGAACGGTGAACAGCAGCAATGCTGATGTTGGGCTAAGGGGTGAGCTTCACTTTCACAGAAAATTTATGTGAATCCCCAGCTGTTACAATGATAAATGACAAGAAATGAAATAGCTTCACAGTAAAGAACCTGTCAGTAAACTAGGAAAAGGGTGAGCCAGGGAGGCTAGGGCTGGCTAGAGCTGAAGCACAGCTCTGAAGCTAGGACAAGCAAACTGAATGTCCCTTTAGACTTTATTTCTTTTAAATAAAAAAGGTAAGAAAAGCCTACTCTTATACCTGCTTCCTCACATGCTTCTGGCTCTCAGATCACCTTAGGAAAATGCATTAACGCCAGGCTGACATTAATCACTGTCCTCAGTTGCGTGGAGGCCGGTCCCCTTCGTGGCGGTCAGTGCTGCCAGCAGGAGGGAGGGCAGCCAAGATGGCGCCGGGCAGCCTGCAGCTCAGGAGTGCAGGTCAAAGTCGCTATCTCCCTTTATACATCCGCACACTTCTCCGTGTGGGTGTCAGATGTCCTCTAGTATTTGTTTCATGGCAATATGTGCTCTGCCTGATGGCAGGATCCCCTGTTTGTTCCAGCGATGCAGAAATGGTCTGTAAGGCTTATTTCTTGGCCTGGCGAATCTGTCTGAGGGCCAGTGACAGCTGCCATGCGTTTCTTTGGGAAATCCTGGATCTTGGCAGCCAGGATTAAGAAGTAAAAGCTCTGTTTTGATTTAGTTTCTCTGTATTTGCTCTTCTGATGGGCTGCAGCCTCTGGTGTGACAGGAGCGGGGTGCCAGCGCAGGCTCCAGAGCAAGCTGCCGCAGATGGCAGATGTCCAGGCCGAGTCAGGAGGTCACAAGGGGGCTGTCCCATGGCTGGTGACGCACCTCTCCCTGTTCCACACAATGTGGAAAATCAGATTATGGCTCTTCTCTGTCAGAGTCCCTTCAGCAACCTTTTGGCAAGGTTGAAGGTGGCACTTGGCTGTTTCGCCCGGGACTTGCTGTGTGCGAGGCCCCCCCCCGGACCCTCCGCAGGGAGGCTGGGTGCCCCATGTGAGGAAAGCTTGGCCGGGCTCCTGGGGATACATGTGGCCTGGGAGGCCACCGAGTTCAGAAGCAAAAAGCCATAAAACTAGATACTCTGTGGCTGATGCAATCTAATGAATGCATTAGCGAGACTCCCCTCTGGAGACAGCTGCTCTGTTTGGCG
>KL270958.1:7531-24467 GCA_000699545.1 Podiceps cristatus
GGGGCCTGGGAGAAAGGTGGGGAAAAACTTTTTAGCAGGGCCTGTAGTGACAGGACAAGGGGTGATGGTTTTAAACTGAAAGAGGGGGAATACAGACTAGATAGAAGGAAGAAATACTTTACAATGCGGGTGCTGAAGCACTGGCACAGGTTGCCCAGAGAAGAGGTAGAAGCCCCGTCCCTGGATACATTCCAGGCCAGGTTGGATGTGGCTCTGGGCAACCTGATGTAGTTGCAGATGGCCCAGCTCACTGCAGGGGGGGTGGACTAGATGGGCTTTAGAGGTGCCTTCCAGCCTGGATTAATCTATGATTCTATGATTCTATGAGGTGTCAGATTATTTCACACCTGTCAGTAATGGAAAATACAGATTACATCTCTCTGGGCCAAGGCTGATCCCTGCTCCCTTGAGAGAGAACAAGGTGGTCTATGTATCCAGTTCATTCCTGAATCATAGAATCATTTAGGTTGGAAGAGACCATTAAGATCATTGAGTCCAACTGTTAACCTGTCACTGCCGAGTCCACCACTAAACCACATCCCTAAATGCCTAAAGTTACCTAAATCATGGCTCCACCATTTCCCTGAGCAGCCTGTTCCAGGGCCTGATAAATCTTTCAATAAAGAAATGTTTTCTAATATCCAACCTAAGCCTCCCCTGGCACAATTTAAGGCCATTTCCTCTTGTCCTGTCATCTCTTACTTGGGGAAGAGATTGACACCCATCTCTCTCCAACCTCCTTCCAGGCAGTTATAGAAAGCAATAAGGTCTCCCCTCAAACTCCTTTTCTCCAGGCTAAACAAACCCGGGTCCCTCAGCCGCTCCTCACAGCACTTGTGCTCCAGACCCTTCCCCAGCTGCATTGCCTTTCTCTAGACTCCATCACCTCAATGTCTTTCTTGGAGTGAGGGGCCCAAAACTGGACACAGTACTCAAGGCAACGTCTCACCAGTGCAAGTATGGGGGGGGCGATCACTTCCCTCCTCCTGCTGGCCACACTATTCCTGATACAAACCAGGATGCCGTTGGCCTTCTTGGCCACCTGGGCACACTGCTGGCCCATATTCAGCCAGCTGTCAACCAACACTCCCAGGTCCTTTGCCACCGGGCAGCTTTCCAGCCACTGCTCCCCACGCCTGGAGCGTTGCCTGGGGTTGTTGTGATCCCAGTGCAGGACCCAGCACTTGGCCTTGTTGAAGCTCTTCCAATTGGCCTCAGCACATCAATGCAGCCTCTCCAGGTCCCGCTGAAGAGCCTTCCTGCCCTCAAGCAGATCAACACTCCTGCCCAAGGACTCCCGCTGGGAAAATGAGGAGTCGGTCCTCATTGAGGAGTCGGCTTCCCAAATGAATTTCGGCTGATACTCAGCTAATTGAATAACCTGGCTTTGCACTGGATTGTTAACCACGCTCATGGCCTGTTCCACCTGGTTTAGAGTTTGAGTTGGCCTGAACTTTTCTGCTGCAAATGCATGGTAGATACAGACGTGCTAGTGGAAGTCACTTCCGAGGCAGAACATTGCACCACTGTGAGGTGGTAGCCCACAGTGTCTGGGATCACCATTTTGCACAACACAATTGCAGAGAAAAATGGTAACACAAAGGATCAAGGCATTCAACTACAGCTCAGGGAAAAATTATGTATAATTGAACCTCTCTTTCCTGGAATCGGAATAATTGGTCAAATGGAATCTGAAATAATTTCAAGAGGAAAAGTAAAGAAGAATATCTCCAGAATAAGATCAGATTTAATCTGCAGTGATTCTTCAAAATCCGTATAATTGCAATACAATTATGTTTGCAGAACAGCATCACCCATGGGATGATTATCCCCATGCATGGGGAAAAATGTAGTTGATGGGAAATGTGAGTGGAGTTGAGGCAGAACCAATGACTTGAGTAAAGGCCAGTGGTTAAAGTACAGATAAGTAGAAGAAAACGCAGAACTCAGTGAATATGAGATACCAGTTAGCAGCAAGGCAAACAGCTTTTACCAGAAAATGAGAACACTGGAAAACCTATAAGTATCAGTTACAGGTGATGCATGAGGAGAACTTATGTCTCATGGTAAATATAGTCATTCAGGTGAAAAAGTATTATTTCAAGGGGTGCTTATGCTCTTTTTGGTTCCCAGTTATGGTCTGGATGTCATAGTGCTGTAGGTAGAAAGACCAGCAAGCTGTCCAGTGTTTGTATGGTAAGGCCTTCTACCCCTCTCTAATGTCTAGTTGACTTGAAAGCCCAAAATCTGAATTCAATATCTAACCAAAACTCTCCGTTCGGGTACTGCTGGCTACTGCCAGTTGAGCAGGAAGTAAACGATCAGCATTTCTTATTCCTATAATGGATTAAGTGTACCCTAAACAAACAGAAGTAAACAATTTTTTGCAGATTGCATAATTCCATTGCAGCACACATTACCCCAAAGGAACAAAACGTGGAAGAGTCAGGAAAAGATTATACGAATTTTAAAAGGACAGGTCCATCAGTATGAAATAAACATGGTGGGTCAAATACAATGTGAACTCTTGACCACGAGACAAAAAGCTAAGGAAAGGTATTCTGCGAAAGTACCTGTATATAATACTGTATTTAGTACCTCTATATAGTCCTATAATTTTCTATTTCTTATGTTCTTGTGTGCCTGCTGCTGGCTGACCTTAGAGACGGGACATTGCATTGGGAGGACCCTCAGCCTGAGCAAGCAGGTTGGAGTATTGTCTTAAACCACCGGTCCTTTAAGATGCACCTTTAAAAATTTAATCATGTTTCAGACCTGGCAAATGCCTGATTAATCTTGATCATGAAGATATATTTCTCTTTGTTTTATATTTTTAGTCATAATTACAGCAATTTTTCTACTCTAGGCCATATTGTTATTTCATTTACTTAAACTGTAATGATTAAATCTAATCTGCTACTCTGCAAAATCTTAATCCTACTGAAGACTAATGGGTACAGTACACAGTTCAGTTAAGAAACAGATTCACCACATAACCTCTATTGAGTAATTCCATTTATTTCAATAAAACCAGCTGGCACATGAAAGAAAGAATCTATGGTGGTCTCCAGAAAACCACAGAATTTTTAATACAAGCACTGGAAAGATGTCTTGACTTTTTTCTAAACATATGATTTCTCACAGCAAGGAGTCACAAAAAAAAAAAAAAAAAAAAAAAAGAAATCAAAACAAATCTAGCTCATAAAATCTGTACTCAAAAAAAATACCTACATTTTGTGCTTGATCTTATTTTACAAGTACAGTATTATCCTTTTCAAATATATGAAATATCACTTTGAAAATACAGGGAAAAGGGCTTCCATATCCAGAGTGAACATGATTTCTCTAAAAAACAATGAAAGAAAAGCCTATTACTAATAAAGTATCCTCACTTTAATCATGTTTCCTTCATTACTCCCATATTTTAGGTGATATAAAAGGAGGAACAATTATTGCCTTGTTCACTTTGATTTATTTGGCTCAGTGCCTCCTTACCTAGGTAATGTAAAATAAACTGTGCTACATGGGTCATTTATGATGTGATTTAATAAGATGCTTTTTATTTCTAGCCTGCAGGGAAACATATTAGTTTGCAAGCACCTGGCAAAAAAAACCATTTCTTTCGTTGACTTTCTATTTTCATTCACTTGAGTTCAGCCTGCAAGGTAATTTAAAGCTACAATGCACAGGTTGTCACAGTGGCAATATCCTAAAACAGGACTTCAAAACCCACATGAGGAAATGGTGTCTGGACATCAAAATAAGGAAGGGCATAACTATAAGCTTGACCAGTTCCTAACTTCCTGGGGGTATTTCTGTGTGAATTAGGACTTGTTCCTTTTCATTGTCTGAAGCAGGTTAATGTTTTTCCTTAACAGCACATGCTGCCTGCAAACGAAATTGTATATACGTAACAGGCACCTGAGACAGACCTGATGGAAGCCCAGTCACGTGAAGGAGATGAGGCATGTGAAAAGTGGCCCTTGCAAGGATTTTGGGAGGAATTTAACCAACAGTGCAAACTTGCACTGTTGCTTACTTGTCTGTCCCCCCGTATAATTTAGATCACATCACCTTAGGACAACACATCATTTTATCTGTAGTTTATGAGACACCCTTGGATGTCCTAATGTGTAGTGAGAAGAAGAGGTATGATGTTAGAAATTACGGATGGCTTAAAGATTTCTTTAATCTCCCTGTGGGTGCAAATGTCTGTAGCTATGCCTGTACAGTTGCACAAGCAGCACCGTTTTGGGATGTCATGATTTGCAAGGACATAAATATGAGTACCATCAGCGTTTCTTTAACTTACAGCCTTCGGTGTTGGTACATTTACACAGCAGACAGAGATATCATGCCTGGTACCACAGCTGTATACAGTCCCATCTCTCACAAAATAAGCTGTGCAATCCTCTGCTGCTGTGTCTCTGCACAGTTCTGATGAAGCACATTCCTCTGTCGTTTTACACTGTCTCTTCTCCTCACAATATGACAGTGGAACCCCAAGAAGAATTGGAAGACCAAAAACCATCTCCTCCAGATTTAACACACTTTATCCATATATGTGGAACCAGGCAGTTTTGCTTGCAGACACAGTGTCGACAGGACCAGGAAGGATCTTTCTACAACATGCAAGAAGAATTCTACTATTATTCTCATCAGAAATTCAAATTCCAGGTTTCCGATGGTGTTCAATGTTTTTTAGGTCAACAGTATGCAAGTCTCAAAAGCACACCAACATGTTTTTTAATTGACAGGTAAAGTATTAACTAATTGCCAGTTAAAATTGCTTTCTACTGGAGGCAAAACTATTGAGGCAATTTTTGTTTCTGCTACTGCAATGATAACATCTGATGTTATATCTTCTGGCAGTATTTATGCATGTGAAGTAAAGCACTTACCTAATGGGATATGTGGTAAGTACATCAATATAGTCAGATAATCCATAAGCATTTTTCTTTTCTAAGCTCTTATCACATTATCACTGATTATTTATAGAAATCATTAGTGTTATATGACATACCTCCATATATTATTTTTAGCCTTAAGTGCAGTTAAAATATGCTGAGGAACTGGGATATAAGGTGGGGAGCAGTCTGGGGCAAGACTGGAAATGGGATAACTGGAACCACTTCAAAACTTACAAGTTGCAACTTCATTTCACAATCTGCAGCCTGCATATGCCTACTCCAGGTTTGGGTGGGAAGGAATTGTTGCAGTGTGCCAAGAGCTGGGTTTGACAATCCAACCAATTTTCCATGCTAAAGCAGCATGGTTCACTACTCAAAGAGCAGTGTGGATAAGCTAAAGCTAAAATAAATTAAATTTGTTAGGATGTTCGTTTAAACTAGATGTGCTGAAGGTGCACATATAATTCGAGAGTTTCCAAAAAGAAAATCTATTTATAGATTCAAGATGCTAAAAATATTCAGTAAAAACATCTCTTGATACAATTCACCAAGAATCACACTGATTCCTCTGTAAGATCATGCTCCATTACTCACTGAAATTAGGAAAAATGAATTTATCTTAACTCCAGGGAGGAGGGGGGAGGTGTCAATTCAGGAACCAGTGAATGCTGTTGCTCTTACATAAGCAACAAGAGATTATGTTTTGCTATTTTGCTATAGCAAACCCAACTGCAGTAGAAAACCTAAGGGAGCTAAGACAAATGGTTATAAGAAATTATTTATGGCTAGATTTTGTCTCGTCTCTCTTGAGCCTGCAACTGTAGTTAGGTTTACTTTAATAAAATAATAGGAAACAATCTTAGTATCTGTTTTAAAGGTTAGTATTGTACTTTTGGAGAATCTAATCTTATCCCGGGCTCCCTGCAGAGCTGTATTAACTGATAACATTTCCTTCTGCACTGTTTTAAAGACACTGTCGTGCCATGTGCAGTTCACTGAACCACTGAGTTTTGCTCTTTGTCTTTTCATGGATTATATACATTTCATCAGTCTTGGGCTTCCATCTGACATAAAGCAATGGCTTGTTCTTAGCAAGAAGCCTGCTTGAAGCTTGTAGCAACACACATTTCATGGAAAGCACACAACATAACAAAAAGAGCGTGCTCTGCAGCACCCACGAGTGTTCACTGTTTTTCATCCCAATGTTAAAGAACAAGGAGGTCTGTCTCATGAACAAGAGCACCTAGTGGAGTGTGTCAGTACTAGGACAGCTATTACCAAACACACTTTTTAGAAGTGAAGGAAGAAATACTAGTAAAAGACTGAGTATGAAGTATGTAATTTGGATGTCAGAATGTGTAAAAGATCTCACTGTCAAACTTAATCTATTGCCACTGTATATAAAGTTTAGCCACAGAATTTCTCCTCCAGGAAATTAGTACCCTGCACTAAATGCTGGGAGCACGTCCAACCGCCCTTCTGGAATGAGACCATAAAACGGCCTGGATGGCTGCCTCCACAAAGCCAGGGACCTCTGGGGTTTTTTCTGCTAAACTAGAGCTGTGCAAGTCTGTTCTTCACTCACTTCAGCAAAAGGAAAGGAAATACGATGTTACCACTGACTCTGATTACACCTCTGATCTTGATGCTTCCATGACAGTTTATAAAAATTAAAATCATCATAACCCCTTATTTACAAAGACTGAAAAAAAAAAAAAAAAAGCAAAGATGATGCAAAGCCAACTCACATTCAACAGATAAAACTGTTCAATCTCTGCAAAGATTTCCCCAGCTAACTTAACATGAAGCTGAATGCAGCTAACATTTATTGGCGACTGGTCAGTGACTGGCATCCTCCTGTCTTCATGAACATCTGTGGATCTAATTCTTCTACCTGCTGGTGCAACCAGCATATTGACAGTTAGAGCTAGTTCATCCTGCTTTAGAGGCAATGGCTAGATGAATTCTGAAAGGCCTCTTTCAATTCCCTTACCTAAGCTGTGGCAACAGTTTCATTCTGCAGTTTAAATATGGGCTCATTTCCTCCCAAAGAAATAATATATTCACAGTTACAGTTATAAATCCCTGACCAAATTATTTCAGCTTGTTATAGCACAGGAGGGGGATGCAAAAAGGTAGAGCAGATATTGTTGACTGTCAGCTTAGACTGTGGTTATACAGGATGAAACCACCTTACCCTCATTTCTGAGCGCTCACAGTGCTCAGAAAGTCAGTCTATTGTTACAGAAAGGCAGAGTTTAAAGCATAAATAAAAAGGAGACATTAGCACTCATTACTAAAACTAAACTTGCGTTATTACAAAGGGAAATCTCACAAGCATTTTTCTGTATGTCGTTTTCACATCCGTCATTCTGGCAGAACAAGACAAATAAACTACATGAAAGGATTCATCCTGGAGGAAATTGCAAAGCAGCCATTCCTCTAAAGTATCTATGGAAAAATTATTTTTCATCTGTGCACAGACTTATTTATCACTCTTACGTGTTTAGGGTCTTTTATTCCACTGCTTAAAAATCAGCAATCTTACCATTGTAGCATTACCATATTTATAGTATTGTTAGTGTCAAAATGATCTTAAAAATATCTTCTAAAAACAGTCTTAAATGTAGACATGTTTGACTAACAAGTCAGCACATCAAACCCTTTTTTTCCTTTTTGCAACATTCAAAAAGGAAACAATTTCCTCATCAGAGGCAAATCACCTTATTTCCCTTATAACGAACTAACACACTTCCCAGCCAGTTTGACACTTGTTTTTAATGCCACTAAAATAACCTGAAATATTCGTATGAAGAGAAGCATATAACAGTATATTATCTTCATATAATACAAAGTGAGGAAGACAGTGATGAACACGTGTAATAGATCCCTGTCTGATGGAGTAGGGATGAACAAGAAATAGTAAATATTTGTGAAGTACAGAATCACAGAATCACAGGATGTTTGGGCTGGAAGGGACCCCCAGAGCCCATCCAGTCCCACCCCCTGCAGTGAGCAGGGACACCATTACCCAGATCAGGTCGCTCACAGCCCCGTCCAACCTGGGCTGGAATGTTTCCAGGGATGGGGCCTCCACCACCTCTCTGGGCAACCCCTTCCAGTGCTTCACCACCCTCATCGTGAAGAATTTCCTCCTTATATCCAGCCTAAACCTCCCCTGTTTCAGTTTAAAACCATCACCCCTTGTCCTGTCCCCGCTGTCCCTACTGAACAGATTCTCCCCCTCTTTCCTACAGCCCCCTTTAAGCACTGACAGGCCACAATCAGGTCTCCCCGCAGCCTTCTCTTCCCTTCCCCAGGCTGAACACCCCCAGCTCTCCCAGCCTGTCCTGAGAGAGTTGAGAGGGACAGGAATTTATATGAGGAATTTATATTCTGTTCCATCAACACATTGATATGATTTTGTGCTGACTTCTTTTCCTCAGCTGCTGAATTACTCCTGTTAACAGAATACAACAAATTATACAAATTACATAGCTGGCACTTCCCACAGCATTGCTTGAAGAAATGAGTCGTCCATCTCCAGCCCAAGCAGAGGACCCACCAGATGCGGGTGGTTAAGCCCATCACTCTGCAGCCTTCACCCTGCCAGCGACTGAAGTAAGTGACATGGTCCCCTGTGAGGCCAGGACATCTCGCTGAGTGTTTTTGGCTGCTTTACAAGCCTTGCCGCAAGCATGGAAATCATTTGTGGAGGTTATGTCTTGTGCCTGGATCAACGTTCAGATTTTCCTGATTAATATAATGGAAACATCCCAAGACAGAGAGCCTGCTTCTGTCTCCAGGCTAAGATCAAATCTAATTCTCAGAGTTTATTAGCAACAGCTGAAGATCTGACTGATGTAACCTCATTTGGAGATAAAAGTTCCTTTCAATCTAACACTCGTGAAATTGATCTGATTACATGTTTTCCTGTTTTTAATTCAATTGAGTAATAACCCACCAAAAGGCTGCTGGAAACAGTTCCTGCTGTGCTTTGCCTTTACATGGCTGCGGAGCTGGAAGAGAAAACTATTTCCCGGCTCTGTGCAAGCACTGAACTGCCAAATGTCTCACACTTGTTGCTCTCACATTTGTATTGCTTTCCTCAGAAAGGAAGGAGGAGAAGATTTATCTCAAACTTGCTACAGACCAGTGAGAATTTAGCATAAGTATATACTGAGCACAAGTGATTTGTCCTTTCTTTGGTACACTAAGTGTTCTGCAAGTCTCATAAATAATTTCTAAAGCTACCTACTGTGATAAAATATGCAGTCAGGCTCTGACTAGAATACTGTGATATACTGATACTGAGAGCTCCACGTCTTACAACACATTTTCATTCTCTTACCTGATATCTTCCCACCTCCCTTCTAATTCCCATGGAAATTTTGAATTTGTTTATTGTGCAACATCCGTCACAGAGTTTACAATATGTATATTATTACCAGCAGGATGGCTGCATTTAAAGTAACACACAATATCCCCTCTGTACAGAGTGATATGCTCCTCATCTCTGAGAACATTAAAACAGTGAACTTGACCATCTTATCTTGTTCAGTTATTTTATTAGTGTTGGGTTTTTTTTTGTATAATGTTAGCCTCTGTGAGATTTTATCTTGACTTTCCTTCATTTTTTCCAGCAATTTATTGCAGACTAGAATAAATTCAAAGTATAAAGACCACCTGTCTCAGACATAACATTGTGTCAGATAATACCGTGTTAGTAAATATTATTTTTTCCTGGAAAAAAATAATAATGGAATATACATTATCTTGAGAAAACTCAGAGTGCAGGCATTCCCAGATCTGTGAATTTCGGGTAAATAATAATAAGACTAAAAAAATAAATAAGAAAAAGAACTGAATCCATACCTTGTATCTGATTAAAATCAGTAAGAAAACAGATAGATCAAAGCATCCTACACGTTGTCATTTGCTCCCTAACCCTGCCTGTGCCTATTTTAATTTTCTTAGTAAATAGTGCCCTCTGCAGCATACCTTCAACTTCTGCAAAGTTCTAGATACAATGCACTCTTTGACTGACCCTTAATGCATCACAGGCAGAGGACATTGTGCCAAAAATACATCATTCCAGCAAAACTACATAGCTATCGTGTTGCTTTGCATTGTACGCTGGAGGTCTAAATGTCTTCCAGGCTGCAGTCAGCACCAAGAAAAGGATTTTTGGATTTGTGAGAGAGACAGCGTCTGCAAGGAAGGCAAAAGCTAGACACATGTAAAGAATAAAAACTGCTTGTTAAAGCAGAATAAAAACAGAATCACAGAAAGGTCTGGACGATATAGTTTGGAAAACTGCTATATATGATTCTTTCTAGTAGCATTAGGTTGTATTTATATGGTGTCTTTCAGACAACAGCTACATTTAATAAGCATTAACTATTTATTGTTGTGAGCTTTGAAAGGGACATGATACACATTATTAACACCATTTAGGGTACAACTGTTTGTTGGGTTTTTTCTTAATTTTGCTTTTATTTTATTAAGGATTTTTTAAAATCTCAGTGTACGCTGTAATATTTTTTTATCTGTTAGATCCTAAACTGATTTTCAAGAAGACCTTTTGGTCATGACAGCAGTTTCTAGGTCAGATATTTTCTCTTCTGAAATTCTCCCTTGTCTGCTGTACTTAATTTGTCTTACAGTGTATATAGCCTCTTATTCAAAGAGAACTTTTAATCTTTTATGGAGACTTGATAGTGCCTGATTCATAATAGAATAAGTTCAGCCAGAGAATAAAGTCGTGCTGGGATGAGAAAAATAAGAGCTAGACAAACATCTGTCAGGAATGCTTTAGCTGTAATTGGGGCCAGAACATTGACTAGGTGACCTCATGAGGTCATCTTTGTTTTCCAGTCCCATTTTTTATTATTCCATAAAAAACTTTGCTTGATAAGACCACTTTTCTTTTCTATTGTGTCATTGTGCTACAGCAAAGCTCAACACGAGTGTCTGTACTGAAGAGCTATCATTGTACATACATTAAAAGGGATTAGAAGTGGATTGCTGCACAGACTTAGGATGTGGACGTCACCTAAAAAGCAAAATAAATTGGATGACATTGAACTGCATGCTGCGGTATCTTGACTGCTTCCAATACCTTGTCAAAATCTGGCTTGGGACTCTATACATTTAAGTATAGAGTCCTGCAACCAAAAACCAACACAGAACATCATCAAGGACAAAGCACTGAGCTCAACAGGAGACTCATGTGGTTGCCACCATGACTCAGTTACTAGCATTTCTTTTCATTGTAGGATAAGTTATTCTCATATTTTACAGCACTGTAATCTTGTTCATATCCTTGCAAGACACTGCTGCAGATGATGTTTGACTGTTGTAGCGGGGTCTGATCTCACTGGAGGTAGGTAATTGCTAAAATAATAGACAGTAACAGAACTGTAAGTCTGACCTCCCTCACAGCTCTGGCCCAATATATTAATATAGCATGCATAAAGAACTAGTTCAGTATTCAGTCTTGAGGAATTCAATATAGAGTCTTTTCCCTGACTCTCTTCTGAATATTAGAAGTCCGAGTCACTATAAATTGCTGTAGCTACACAAGTCCCTCCCTTTCCCTTCTTGTCCAGCAAAGCTGCAATTATTCTAACCTGCAGGATTAGACAAAGCTTTTCTATTTGGTTTGATAATTTATTTGGTTGCAAACAGTATGGCAAGTAAGGGACAGAAATGGTAACATGAAGAAATAACTGTGAGGTATTCATCGCCCCCAGATGACCAGGAGTGTCTATCAGCAACGAACACTGGAAAAAAGTTACTGTAGTAAAATATTCCAAAGTCATTGACATTTCAGGGTGTTTGGTCCTGTAATTCAAGAGAAGGTATTTTCACCTTGAACTTTCAGTCATGAATACACATTTGTGGTGAAAAAAATGTCACTTCCTCTGACATGTCCTGAAAATTGAATTAGCACAAGTGGTGTGGTATCCATGCTGCAGCAGGTAATGCCAGGTAAAAGGCATGAGAAAGAGGGACAAGACGAGCACTGAATGAACCATTACTATTCAGATTGTTCCTTCTTTATCTTTCCGTTCTCAGATTAGGCTGATGCCTCCAAGTAGAGAAAGGAATCATAATGGAGCCAAATACATACTTTTTCATATTATATGTACATATTTCAAATATACTTGTATTTTTGAGAATTTTTAATGGATAAAATATATTCATTTTCTTTGAGACTTTTAGGGATGTCCTTATCTATTCAGGTAACTGAGTTGCATTTTTCCCAACACAACCATGCTACCACATTCATTTTTGTATCCTTACCTTCCCAATTCGATCTGAATGTACTTGTATTAAGCAAGGCACCGAAAAGTTTAAAATTGCATGTTTTTACTGCATGTAAAAACATATGATAATGGGGTACCCCAACAAGGTGTGCTACATTCAGGCCTAATCTATATGTCATACTCTATGTGTATTTTATCAAAGGTGGAGTCATAGAAGAAAACATTTTCCCTTGAGATATTCATTGGAGAGCTACTGCAATACAGTTTCCATCTGTTCACCATAACCCATATCTGCAGGAGAAGCCTTGGGCTGGCTTCCTCCAAGGAACACTATGGAGACACTATGGAGACCAGCTGTGAAGGGATAAAGACATATAACTGAAGCTGCCGTACAGCGTCACAGCTGGTCTGTAGCCTGAAGAAGGTGGATTTTGACAATAGCCCACACTTGCCTGGAACATAAGACTCTGGTTGTGAGACATCAGCAACGCAGGTCCACAGACACCCAGTTAAGCTGAGCGAACAAGAAAGATAAAACAAAAGGCTAGCAGCAGATGCCAGACGAGCTACCAAGGCCAAAACAGCCACTGAGCCTGAAATTAGTACAACTGTGCCAAACCCATGGGACAGAAAAAATAGGCACCGAGCTGTTGGAGTAAGGGAAAGTTGTAGTGAGGAGAAAGCACTAACAGTTAGAGAGGAGAAAAAGTCCTTTAGTTACTCATTCCACAACCAAGACTATCAGGACATGCCACTCATCGGGAAGAAAGATTTCTCTATTTTTCTATCCTTCTTACTCCCCTCCTGCAGCAGGAAGGCAAAGCTGCACAGTTTCTCTCTCTGAGCAGGAAGGATTCTCTTTGAGGACAAGTGCTCCAGGAGGAAGATGCTGCCACCAAGATCATAGAATCACAGAATCACAGAAAGGTCTGGGTTGGAAGGGACCCCAAGGATCACAGAGTCCCAACCCCCCTGCCACAGGCAGGGACACCAACCTCCAGGCCTGGACCTACACGAGGTTGCCCAGGGCCCCGTCCAACCTGGCCTTGAACACCTCCAGGCATGGGGCATCCACCCCCTCTCTGGGCAGCCTGTTCCAGCCCCTCACCACTCTCTCTGTAAAAAACTTCCCCCTAATATCGAATTTAAACCTTCCCTCCTTCAGCTTTAATCCATTCCCCCTTGTCCTGCCATTTTCTACCCTTTTAAAAAGTTGGTTCAAGATCTATATATAGAATCAGAATCATAGAATTGTTTATATCGGAAAAGACCTTTAAGATCACCAAGTCCAACTGCAACCTAACACAGCCAAGTCCACCACTAAACGATGTCCCTAAGTGCCATCTTAGTGTACTTCAAATAGGGAAATGGGGTAAGTAAGAACAAAATAGTTTCAAAAAAAAAAATCAGTACATTAAAACCTTTTGAGTAAAAAGCTACATTTTGACCAAAGAGGGAAAAAAACACTCAGAGAAAGGTATTCCCCAGTTCCTTAACCCATTTTTAAACAAAGAATCTTCCATATCCAGAAAGCTTCTCTTTTTTTTCATTTTTTTCCCCTGTTTTGCCTCTCTAATAGAGCTGGAAAATGATACACATAATCTGAAAATGTACATCAGTTACAAAGAAAATATCATTCCTTGTGAGAGGAGGATTCTTCACTTACCATGTGCTACCCCTCATCAAGCAGTCAGGCACTGCAAATGTGACATTTGCATCCGACAAAAAGATTATTCTTTCTCTTTGATCTGAATGCATGAGAGAGGAGGATGAATTACGGATTTGCAGGATGTTTACCACACTGCAGGAGGTTATGCGTTTGGGTCCAGCTGTCCTGGTTGACGTGGTCAGGACAGCAAAGGATTCCATGGACTTTGCATAGTGCTGCTAGACCAGAGGTGCTGTAGATGGGCTATTAGGATCTCCATTAGTTGCACGAGGCTCTTTTAAAATTGTTTGAACCAGGTATATGAAGCTAGGCAAAAGATAAGAACTCACAGGATGAAAGAGTAGCAGAAATCAAATTTACCCATGATATTTGCTTTTGATATTTTTAGAGACATAGGAGAAAATTTGCTCTTAACCTTTAGTTTTAATCAATCTAAAATGTTCTTAAGAAAAGGAGCAAGAAGGAGGGGAAAAAAAAAAAAAAAAAAGAAAAAGAAAAGAAAACTGATGTCAAATATGCTACAAGCTTGACTTTTTTTTTTTTTTTTTTTTCTCGATGGATAAATACATTTTGTGCAGTAAATGGCCAAGAAATAGTAGATTCACTGAACCCTCTCAGTTCATACAAATCTAATTGCTGGAAATACCTTGCAAGTCTGAATTACTACCTCTCCCAGATGAGTTCCTTGCTACCTATAATTAATGGCAGCTAACAAAAATAAACTAAGGAAGCTGATTGATTTCATACATATTTTTTCCAATTAACCCGAAGAACTCTTTAAGGCTTCCAACCTTTAGAGGAATTCTGTTATCCTGCTTTACACCCAGGAATTCTCAGCTGGAGCGTTTGGCTCTTTATGGCAATGAGGCCAAGACCTCAAAGGCAAGTATGTTGCCCATATGCCTGTTCGGTCTTGCTTAGACCTATAGAAGAGAATTTTTAAAAAATCATATCATATGTCCAATGCATTGGGGAAAGTTAGGGACATGTCCACACAGATATGTTACTGAAAAGTTTACTCCTCTAGAACAGCACAGAGTTTGTGTTCATCGTAGCAGGGACAGTGAGCACAGAGAAGATTGGTCTCAGTAGGAAGGTCCAAGCTCGCGTTCTCAGCTGGAGGGGACAGCTCTATCCCCAAACCTGCCCAGCAAAGCAGAAGGAGATGTGATGGAAGAACAGGGCTCCCTACGTGTAAATTCACCGCAGTACTGGCAATCCATCATCTCCTGCATTTGCATCCCTTTACCTTCTGCTTCTCTTCTGAAAAAAGGAAATGTCACCACTAAGGAATGGTCAACCAGTAACTCTGTTTCATACCACATTGCACTTTAAGTGGTGAATGAATCAAGGGTAAAAATAGAACAGAGCAAAGAGCAAAACTGATGTTGTGCAGGACATGTTCTGAGTGTTACAGCATTGATTGGAGGAGGATAAAAAGACAGATAAAACATAAAAATTTGTGTCACATTTTCCATTGACTAAAACTGTTTCAGTGGCATCATTTGATTGTAAACCTTTCTCCCGCCATAACTCTTGTGTTAGCAACTTTGCCCATTTGTCCGGATACAGAACAAACTAGATAAATTCTGCAGTTCTATCAGTTTATTATAATAATATAACCATTGTATTAATACCTTTAATAAGTTCTTACTTAGGTGATCTTCACAAATGCTTCATATTTGAGGATTTAATAAAAATGTTCCATTTAATGGCTCAACCTTATTCAAGCAGGATTTTATGGACATATTATATGGTTTCATCTATCAATCTCTTCCTGTGGACATATGGGTAATAAAAGTATATGTATTAGAATTTGTCTTTAATAAGAGCCATATATTTAACCAAGGCAAGAGTCTAAGACCAGACAAGTTCATTTACAGATTTCAAAGAGACCTATAAAAAAACCTATTCATCTGCCTTAATTATGTCAGTGCTGAGACTTGAATTTACTCCCTCTTCGTAAATACTACTTAAAATTTAATTTCAGGTGTTCTGCATCAAGTACATTTAAAAATTAAGGTTCGCAGAACTTACAACTTCAAATCAATCCTGTCTTCCAACAACCTGCATTAAAAACTTTGGAGTCCTGATAGATCGAGAGATACTTTTTATCTTTAAAGCATCATGAGAACAATAATGAGTAAGAGAGTGTGAAGAACTCTAAGTCTTTTGCAGAGTCCTGTAGATATGACTGTAACACAGACTTTGGCAACAGGCAGGTGGTGTAAGCCCTGCTAAACTTTGTAGCAAACCTTTTTTTCCTTCCTTTTAATTTTAAAGCTGACTTACTTATTGAACTCATTCAGTAACCAGAAAAAAATATTCAGGCGTGTCAGAAAAAAAAATAGTCGGTGGAAATAATGAAATTGCTACTAAGGCTTAAGATGGACTCTGATACTCGAGCAGCTTTAGCTTGGGTGTAGACTGGAAGTACCTTTTCCTGGGGTCATATCAACATGTCTGAGACATCAGGGTGGGAGAAGGCTGGAGGAGGGTGAAATCAATTTTCTCTGAAAAAGGTTGTGTCCTGTCTCCATCCACATAAAGGCAGCATATATACAGTATGCTGTTTTCAAGCAAGTTATCTATTAGACTTCAGTCAAAACTAATTGAGTAGCCCGATCTACAGTTTTTCCTGGTCCTACATGGAATAGTCTGTCACACTGACTTACTGTAGTGAAAAGCTATCCGACACGAAACTAGCATCTCAACAAGAACCCCGGCATTTGGCATCCTTCCCGAGAGTTTCATTCCTGCCTATGAATGAAACATTTTTCTTTTGGGACTCATGAAGAAGGTGAACTGTACAGGAGTGCAGTCCTCCAGTCCGCTCCGTTGTGTGCTTTCTCCTTTCCCCTTGACTCAAGCAGACCAGTGATAAGACTTATAGGTGTCCTGGAGAGGAAAGATAAGAAAGGAAGAGGGTGCAGGTCTCTCCCCGAGCTCCAAGCACAGAAGCCCCTCTAGTTTGCAGTGGAGTATCATGACCTCCACGCAGACATCTTTTAAGACAGAAGGCCTTGTACTGGTAGTGACAACACGTGGATTTACAGGTCTTCCCTCAACATAAGCTGCAGGCGGGA
>KL270958.1:26725-99860 GCA_000699545.1 Podiceps cristatus
CAAATATAACTTATATAAATTATTAAATCTCATCAAAAATCAGGAGCTATGAAAACACAGTTTCAGTGAGAGCTCAGATTTGAGTAATTTTAGTTAAAAAGTTCATCCCTTTCAGAAGTTTCAAATTATCCAACTTCAACAGTTGTTAAAGTGATATAAATATATATCCTATATGAATTTATCACTACCTTCTCCTTTAAATTCAACATTTGGCTTGTGAATAAGACGTTATTGTGCATACTTCTCTGTCCTTTATAAATCTAATAGAATAATTGCTTTTTTTTTTTTTTTTTTTTTTTTTTCTGGAAAGACCTATAGAAGCATAGGTCTAAATTGTGGTAAAACACCACCAGAGTGGAGACCATTCTACCGTGTTTTCGGTTCCCAACTAAAGTTTGATTCAAAAGTGATTGCAATAAGGTTCATCCCATTTGAATAATTGGTGAAGAGGTGGCAATTATCCTAAAACAAAACTATGATGTATATGTCGCAGTGTCACAGTGGTATTTATCAGAGTAATAGTACAGTTCTTGATGGAAAATACTGGCCATTGAAGATAAAGTTAATATAGTCAAAAGATTTAACTCCAAAAGAGCAAAAGAAAGAAACGAACATTCTGTGTTTAAGGAAAGTAGCACACAACAGTACAACTCAATCCAAAACAGCTGTTTAGACTGTGAACCGTGTTTGCCAAACAAATAAGCACTATTTACCTCTCAAGATGAACCTACATTTTACATTAAGACTCATTAGTTTAAGAAACAGATTGTACCACTAGGCAGCAAATTAGACATAAGAACAGTAAGATAATTAAACTGCAGTAGCTTTCACTCTAGATCATGCTTTTAAACATACATTAATGGCCTCACTCTAATTTCTTTAGTGCTTGGTTGAGAAACCACTTGCAGACCAGTTGTACTTGGAAACCGTGGGATGCTCATGACAAGAGTAAAGACACAATCCTGTGAGACTGTAACAACCTTCTCCTCACACTTCAGGTTACTCATCTTTCTGATGAAATCACCTAGTATGTTAGAAAACATGTTAGCGCAACTACCCTAGGTGTGCTGTTTAATTCGGTATTTGTGTAACGCTACAGGTTCTTGAGTCTGCTCTAATAACAATTTCTGTCGAAACGTGCTGTAAGCCTGTCCTTGTGTACTCTGTTGAATTGTAAGCACATTTGAAGTGACAGTGGAACATATGGTCCCCTTTAAAGGAACAGTAAGAAATAACAGGAGCATCAGATACCAACATCAGGGTAGGGACCCCCTTTTCATCATCCTGTTTTAGATAACAGCAGCTCCCACATCACATAGGTCTTTATCATATTGCTAGGGGATATTTGCTGGTGCAAGTGAGAAACAGTCTGTGTTGTGGAATTGCATCATCTAGCAGCTTCTAGCTCAAACACCTCTGTCCTTTTGTGCTAATTGACTACATCTATTTGTGGTAATTGCCTTCATATTCAGCAACTGATTTTCAAAAAGGAAGGCTTTGCAGCAGTCATTTCAATCAGTGAACACTGTCACACAGCATAAACAAGGTGTGGATAAGAAAGTGTTTACAACTGGCTTGATATTCTGACTCATCAGCAGCACCTCTGTGTCAGACTGACAGAGGCAGTGAATCTTTAATTAAGACCCTAAATAAAGTTGTCTGATTTTCAAACCACGTAAACTTCTACAAACTTTTGAAAAACAGGCTTTGGATCTTTGTTCACATAAAACATCAAATTACTTTTTCATCATTTATTAAGATAAAGCACATTAAGGTCTATGACAACATTTTATTTCTTCTCTCATCCTCCCTACTTCTGTAAGTAAAGCCACAGCCTGTCCTTTCTTTTATTTGTTAAAGATAAAGGTATAGCATTAAAACAAATTAGGATGTTAGTACTGTGGGGGGAAAAAAATGGTTATACTTAAATAGTCTTTAATACCTCAAAATGAAACTTAAAAATTGCCTCTCAATCATGACTTTATTCATTTCAGGAAAAAAAAAATGAGATTTTCATTACCAAGGTATTCCACTTGCAATGAACTTCCAATGAACTTCTGTTATTGCATTATACCACACTAGCTACCAATCTGACATTTTAAACTCTGTCAGATTTCTACTAATACTGTGAGTTTCACTCACAGAACCAATAGGAAGTCTAGAACATTATTAGCAACATGTTTGCACTTTTCTCCACCTCTTCTGTCTCCCTGAATTCAGTTGGGGGAATAAAACTTTACCTCTAAGACTTAAGTGGGTCTCAATGAGAAGATATTTATTTTAGTTACTGGACCATAAACTGGTGCCCATAATTCTGCTGATTCTCTTATCTCTTGCAATAGGAAAATCCAACTCACTGATACTGAGTGTTTCAAAATTAGACCATTGAAGTCCCATGTCTGGGGAGGTCTGGACCTCCTTACACTGATGCTAATAAAAGTAAGAGTGTGTTCAGATAGTTGCTAAGAAATGAATACATTACATACCAGGGAGTTGATTGATCTAGACAGAGACAAAATAATGTCAAAACCCTAAGGATAAGATATGTAGGAAGCATAGCCAAAAGAAGAGGTTAATAGCAGACTGCTACTTTATTCCAAAAATATCCCAAATCGTATAGAAACCAGTTAGAGTCCAGTTAAGATGAGCACTGCATAAATATTAGCACAGACAAAGCAAGGAAACAAAATGTTTAGGAACTTCACAGCTAGGTCTAATTCAGACTTTCTTCATTATGGTGATATGCAGTAAACAGTATACACAATACTGCAATTGAAGGCTGCAAAAATAACTAGGAGATATTCTAGGTATTATTAACTCTGTGTCTTTATTCCTGATTATGCTTACTTTAAGATACCACTATTTTGTTTAACTAAGTACCAAAATATTGTTGCCTTAGACTGAAAAAATTCTTCACAGTGTTCAAAAGATATAAGTTCATACAGAATTTGCAGTGATTTCCAAATATGACATGCTCACTTTCTTCAAAACCTGTTCAGGAGAACATGGATTTGTGACTGGTAGGAAGCCTCACTCCCAAATCAAATCTACAAAATGAATATTTTCTTAATAACATCTTTGATCTAGACTGGGAAAATTGTAATCCAGATGTTCCTTGACTGTAGATATGGGTTATTGTTAAGAACAGACATCCTTTCACATTGTACCAAAAATAAAGGTAAATTGAAAGTATTCAAGAGATAAGAGGTAGAAGATGGAGGCAGTGGTAACACAGACACCATGTTTCTCATTTATCTCTAATGAAAGAAGGCTTCTAAGTGACCAACAAAAAAACAAACCAAAACAAAACCAAGCAAACAAAAAGAGCTACCTGGTGCTGTCAGTTTTGGCATATATTCATTGCTCTTAAATTTATTTCATCATCACACTTTAGCACACCTGTTCATGATAAAAATTGAGAAACTACCTCATTTTGTTACTCTTGTTTAACTAGGAAAGAATGCAAGAGATGATACTATTTCATATCCAACTATTTTATCTTGACGATAAGTGTCTCAACCCCTGTCAGTCAACTACTTATTTAAAGTAAATTCATACCTAACAGTCCCTAAATTAATCAAAATGGAAAAATCTAGGCATGGTACAACATAAGGGAATTCCTTGCAAAACATTTTAAAGTCAGGCTAAATTCCTAGCCAGAAAAGTAACCCATACTTCATCAATTTATTTTTATCAATTGTAAAGAAGTCTCTGATGATGAACTTCAGGCTTAGATAGCTCACCTTCACATTAAAGCTAAATGAAATGAATATCACCCTGAAATTGCTATCTGTCTTCTCACCTTAAAGAAAATAATGATCAAGAAATTAATTTATTTAGGCAGTCCGATCACACACTGAAACTAACAACCTGACCATAGCTATTATGCTTTGCACATGTAGGAAATGTATTTTTTTCCTGTGTGCCTCTGTTTAGAATCTCAAGTTTTCAGAAGAACCAGAGACAGAAAATCACCAAGAAGCACTCAGCTTTCACTTTTCATAAAGTTACAGTGAGAAAGTAGATGATATCAACATTAATTTCACCATACATTAGCTCTTAAACTAACTGAAGCATCTTCAAATTACAAAATCAGTACTAATCAGTCAGACGATTAGACTGGGTAGGAAGCTCTAAATCTCTCTGTTTCAGAGGCTCCAAAAGTAAGAATTCATGAGCACCCACCTGAACACTTCAGTCGTCTGTGTATATGTTTAGCTAAGCTGTGTAGTCACAATAAGAAACAACATATATTCCATTTCCCAAACATTTATTATAGTATTTTCAAAATAATTGCATCATGAACTTGATTGTGTCTCAAATGATGAGCAGAGATCAACTAGGAGCCTATAAATGAAAGAAATCACATTTGTAGGCTACCTCTTCAACTACTTGTTTCTCTGCTTACCAGCCACTGTTAATGGGGTTACTACAGCTCAGCAAGTTACCTTATTTTCACAGCTCCCCATTCAGCTTTAGCATTAAAATAAACCATGAAAGAGAATTCTGACTACTCAAGCCAAACACAGTATTTGGTGAAGTCCACAGCAAAGGTTGTACAGCCTTTAAGAATATCTATCTGGACTGGAGCCTTTAATATCGAACCAAAAGATAATGTAGATCAAACCTCCCAAATTAAACTAAATACTTAAGAATAAATGAATTTGCAGGCTGTCATAGATCTGAAATAGTGGGGAAAATAGCTAAGATAAAGGCATGCTAAGAACAAAACCTTCTGATGTTTAAGTACACCAAATCTTCCTAACAATAAAATATGTTGGGATCAATATTCCTAGACATCAGGTTGCAATAGGTGTTGGGAGAAGCTGTTGGATGGGTAAGAAAACATACAAATCAAACCTTTGTAAGTTTCTTCAGTGACAATGTTCTGAATGCATAGCTAGTATTTTCAATATACATGTCATTGTTATAGTCTCACTTTTATCACCAAAGAGGGAGATACGATCTGTTTCCAGATATCTCTGAGATTATAAATGCTGTCCATCTGGCTACAAAATATCTTAGTATTGATCATAGAAAAAAATATGTTAGGCATTCCATGCTTTGCATTACTGCATATTATTATTTGAATCACTACAAATGATCGTTCATGTGAACAATTTGAATTTTTTCATATGATGTCATTAAGATCCATTAAGTCAATCCAGCATGCATTAAAGTCTCCACAGAAGAGCTGTCACTGAGATCAATGAGCTTTGAATTACACCTTGTAGTAGCTCATCAGACAAAGACTGGGAGAGGTTCTCTCAACCTTTATGCACTTTTATGAACGCAGGTTTTCAGGCTGCCATGAGTATCTTCCAAAGAAGAAATGTCTTTAAATATAGTTGAATGTAAACTATGCAGATTAATTTCTCACTCCACTGGCCTCATCAGAAAGATGTGACTTTCATTGGAGAATAATAAAGGAATTTGTAGATCTCAATCAGAAACTTCCTTGTTATCTGTGTTAGATGCTGTTCTTGCACCTGGTGTCATATATTTCAGTAAAACGTTTAGAGTAAAAGACAAAGAAACTGTCACACCTGATTAACTTTCTTAACTTTTCACGTGGAGGTTTTCTTCTGAATGCATCTCAGGCTTACATGGTTTCCTGAAATTCTAAGATGGGGAGAGAGAACCTAGCAGACACAGCACTTGCATAGTCAAAGATCAGCTGGCCATCCCCAAGCTTCTGTCTCTTACCACAGAGGGTGCCTTCACAGGAGGTGTGTCTGTGGTATACAGGTGATATACATAACCCATAAGCAGCAGATCATTAGCTCCTTTACTTCTGGTGAACAGCTGGATAGTTCCAATGATGTTACAGGATGAGAAAGGAAAATAAAATTGAGGTAATTTCTATAGAGTAGATTGTGAGAAAGTTAGGGAAAGTCCAACAAAGACACAAGAGAGATTGAGCTACACAGATCTAATTCTACATGTGTCTTTATTGAGGCCATTCACATAGGTGTTTAATAAGCTTTTATTTAACATACTGCTCAAAAGTATGTGGTGACAGCTCACAGGCTGTATGTGGTGAAGTGCAGGGCCTATAGAGACACCTGAACCTCTCCTTTTTCAACTGTTGTGAAGAAACATGAAATCCATAGAGTAAGACAGAACAGATGGGATTTTTTTTTCCCCTAAAAAGCCTGAAAAGTTCTGCCATAGTAGCAACTAACCTTTAAAAACTTTCCTTTAGACAAGAACCAACAGTTCACTGGAACAACCATACTTCAAAACAATCGTAATTGCTTTCTTTTTACACTCGTATTTCATAGAAAATGGGGCTTTGGAGACCTGTCCCACAAAGACTGACATATGCAATAGTAATGATGAAGTACTACATATAAGCATCAACTCTTAAAATCATAAGACACTTATCTAAGTAATAAATAAGAAAAGTAAGAACTGGACCGTACAAAGGCCTCTTCAAAATGCAGTAAGTGTTCTTCTAAAGAAGACGATAGCTGAAGACGTTCAAATATAGCCTCAGAAGCTTTTTTAATCTCCATTGTGGTTTAATGTCAGGGGTTTTTTTGATGCAGTGGGAGTGCATAAAAGTGACTTTTCTCTTGCTGGACCTGTTTCTGCCAAAACAGCAATCAAGGCAGCACCAGAGTCCTGGGAACAGGGACGGTGCAGCTCTTATCACATGGGGAGAATAGTTTCCATGAGACTGGATATAAAGTGCAGTTATCTTTCTGTGTTTTTCTTGCTTAACTTTCAACTTTTTCCCATACTGACTTGAAAAGGCTTCTCTTGCTCTAGCAGGTCTATATCAGACTTCAAAGGCTTCCTCTGGGATAGTCCATAGCATCTGCAGATGCCCCCATGGAAGTAAGTGAAACGGTTTAGTTTGACTAAAGAAGCCCATTAATTTAGAAAGGGAGATATAAAGAGACTGAGGTGGTTTCTTTTTCAATTTTCTAAATGATTATGGAGCTGCAGTGCTTTCCGTGAGTTGTCCTTTTAATATGCTCCACAAAAAAATTCTTGGAATAATTTAACTCCCTTGATAGTTGTCCTTTCCCACTTAATTAATTTATCCTTATTAGAGACTCCCAGCTAATGATATTTTCTCATGCTTGAGAAATTGTGAGGAAAGGAGAGCAGGAATTTCACAGCTTCAGGGTTGGATTTGCTGAATGCAGTTTGAGCGTTGCTTCACGTTCTGTATTCACAACCAAAATCCAACAAATCTCTGAATATGGAACTTATATTTGGATGTTAAATGAAACAGGAAATACCAAGTTCAGTAGAGCGTGAAGACCATACAACTGTCTCAGTACCATGTGGTTTCATGTTTGTGAATTTTGCTTGCTTGTCAACTTTGTTTACAGGACTACTGTACTTGATTGCTTATTAAATGGCTATCTTATCACAGGTAAAAATATTACATTGAACACGTTCAATTCTTTGATCTAATCAAAAGAAGGAATAAAATACACTCCTTATGAGGAAAGCAGTGCCTCGTGGTATGTGGCTGCAGTAACACAAGTACCTTAAACTTGTGCTCTTGAATTTCAGGGCTTGGGTTTGAATGGAACCTGTTCCTAAAATAATGACTGTCATCTTTTGAGTAATTTGTTCTGAACTCTTTCAAATTGCCTCTAAAAAAAAAAGGAAGATGATTTATAGTGCTTTGTTTGGTGCTAAGGGGTCTCTAGAAACATTAACCATTTACAATGGAAACACTTGAAAAATCTGCTGATATATCAGAGCAATTTGCTTTGCTGCATTGATGGTGAACCCAGACCAAATTTCCAACCCATCTTGATATGGGATCAGAAATCTGTACTACATCCTTGGTCATTGTGGGATCCTTTCCACCCTAGGCCATGCTGGTAAAACCATAAAGTGCTACGACAGAGAGTAGGAAGAGATCCTTTACTTTAGATGTGGATCATACATTTGCTGTAATTCTTTATTTAAAGAGCATGGCCATGGGGGAGGATGAAACCAGGCCACAAGCAAAGCAATTTTTTTCAGACTTGGCAGTTAACTATAACACCGAATTAACAGGACTACCACAGACTAAATTCTAATGAGCGAAGTAGGCAGAGTCATTTGAGAAGTCATGCTTTCAGAAAAGCTAATACATGTAGTAAAAGGAACAGAAGTGATCTGACATTGATTATCATGCAGAAATGTAATTCACATATAAATAATAGATAGACTCTTAATTCTTTAGCTATACTTTTTTTTTTTTTTTTTTTTAGAATGTGGTGGTACATTGCCCAGATAGAGTCTACATGAATTTAGGAGTTATTATCAATAATAAAATTTATTTCATAACAAGAAAGGTAATGATGGAACAAACCGTTATGCACTGATTTCTCTGACACTGCACATCAGTTTTTTTACAACTGGACATAACGAAGAATTTGGAGAAATTAAAACATAACAATGGGAGTGACTTAGACAATGTAGAAAACGTAGGATGCAAAAGATGAAGGCAACAGAATGACGCTGCAATTATTGTAACCAAAGCAATAAATCAGTTGAGTTTGGAGCAATCTTTGTAAGTCTCAAAGAAACCTCAGTAAAAGAATAAAGAATATATTCAGTTCTCAGTTGGATTCTCAGTCTGACATGAGTTTCTGATGTTGTTCATTGTATCACCAACTGCAGTGAAATTCACATGGTAATGTCAGGGTACTCAGGTTGTGTCTTGTTGTGGGTGTTGATGGCCAGTGAGTGACTGAAGGCACTTAATTTATTTTTCGCTTCATTAGCCACCTGAGAGTCACCAGCCCTAGTAGAAAAATAGGCATACTAGTCTTTTCTCTCATTCCAAGAACACCTGTGAAAGGGAAGGTAATAAGAAACCTTGAATATGTTAGCATACCTAATATGGATGTCTCACAGGAAAAATAAAAATAAGAAGAGAAGAACCAATCGTGTTTATTTGGTCCTTGCTATATCTCATAACACATGACAATGGAATAGATTGTGCTCTTTGTATTTCACAAAGCGTCTTCAGTGAATGAAGACTAGCACCCTTCACATGGCCAAACATGTGCAAATAAGCACAGGAAAACAAAGGAGGTTCTTAGGGTCCTGAATGAGGACTTTGATGTGTTTTGAATTTTGAAAGAAGTGTTTGTCCAGAGAAAGATGAAGGCTGGACAGACGTAATGCAGCTGTGAATTTCCAGGGAGGCTTGATGCATTGCAGTTGTAGACTGGAGAGGAGAACAAGGTGGTGCCACAGAGATCAAGATTAAAGGTCTTAGAGCTGTTTAGTTTGGCTGGGATTCATTGCCAACATGAATGAATACTGCTATTTATTTTAACAGTTCTAACTATGCTCTGTTTATGTCTGTAACATTTCACTAACATTATTTCCTCCCTTCCCTTCAACTCTCTTTCCCATCCTCTTCTTTTACCTACTTCATTTCTCTTTAACAGCTCACAGGGTATTTTCTCCATTTATCCTCATTTCCCAAGCATTATCTTTTCCATTTTCTGTCACAGCAGAATCTCTAAGTCAATAAAATGATCTCAGATATGAGGTCAAATTGTAGCAACCAGTGTAAAAATTGTTCAAGCCAGGGCTTAGTGAATTAAACCCTTTCTCAGCTCATAACTAAAATGACAGCTTTTTTCATAGTTTAGTGTGACACATTTTAAAGCCACTTGGGAAAGAAATTCAGTACAGGTAGCAATATGCTCCTGGTGCTTCCTCGCTCTGGAGTGGAAAGTTCAGCATTGGAGTCAATTTCCACACTATTATGTGTTGGCAACATAGTCAAAATCAATGCAGTTCCATTCATAATTGTAAAAAGTGAACTGGGTTACCAAAAAGCCAACCCATTCTAAAATATGGATTAATGCTCACATTTTCAAGTTTTATACCTGAAAGATGAATAGTTAGAGATCGACAGTAGCTATGGCAACAGCTAATTTTGGTGACCAGTCACACAAATCAAACAACAAATGAACAGAAAATCGTCAAAGACTCAGTGAAAGACAATAATTAACAAAAGCAATGGATCAGAATGCAATCACATGAGCTGTTGATGAATACCTGTTTACAACATTATTTTAAAGACATTTTATCCATGGAAAGTTAGTAAGAAAAGAATAATAGTACATTTTCATACCAAATATTACTTTTGCCTATGCAAGTGAATTTTGGAAAACAATTATGTGTTTTTGTCTGCAAATGTACCAATAGCAGGGACTTACTTTATCTAGATCTAAAGAACTTCTTGCAAAAGGTTATAGTATGTGCATAGATGATGTCTTTAGTAACAGTATAGGGTAGGTTTGCTGTGTAGGAATTGGATAAAGTAAAGTAAATAAGTTATATTTACCTCAATTTATGTAGTTGTTTATGTGTGTGGAAAGATTTAAAATATTTGAAAAGAAAGAAAATTATTTAATTTAAATTCACTATTATTTTTTAACCCTGCTTGCTATGACATAGTCCTTTACATAAATCATTGGATTTGTCTATGGTTGGAAAGTCATTCTTCATTTCTATGATAGTATACTTAATTTCAATTATGGTGTAACAAAGATGGCACTAACAATATAATACACTACTAGCATTAATTTTGTGTACCTACTGCTAACACTATAATACCAAAGAACTGATAGACACATGGCTTAAGCATTTTGATCATCATAGTCATTAGATGTTGGTAATAACAGACAAGACCTGTGTCTTCTCTCGCTGGCACTATGCTCTCAATGTATATGGCTCAACTCTTTACCATTTCGGTCTTCACATTCTCATCCCAGAACTTTTCTGTTCTGGGGCATAAAAACTTATAAAAGTCCATGTGCCCCTATTTCAAAGGGGAATGAATACTAATATCAACAAAATTCTTTTGTAAATAAGCTGGTAACACTAAGTATGAGTATTGTATAGGTTATAGTTTTGCATGGTGTGTTTTAACAGCTTTGATCATGACTTTCATCTGTTTATGCTCACTAAACACCAAGGATTTATCACTATGATTATAGAGTTTTAAGTAACTGGTTTAGATTTTACTATTATCAAATTACTTTTGATAATTATTTTTTCTGCTGCATTCATCGGTGTGTGTGGTTCCTTGTCCTACATGTCTGAGAAGGCCAGGTTCTCTAGAGACTTAATTGGTCAAGTGGAATGGAGGAAGTTGAATCTTACTCCTAATTTCCATCTGAATCTTACCAGATTTGTGCTTCTTCCTTAGGACAGAAGTCAGATCAGAGAAGGGATGGATTTTGCTTAGAGAGGTGTATACCACCCATCCTTGTTGGCCCTTTCAGAATTGTTCTTTTCTAGTGCAATTAGAGATGTTTTCCGGTAATATAAATCTGAGACAAGATTTCAAGAACAGCAGGTCCTGCCTCAGAGCGCTGTTCTGAGTGTTTTATTAACCCAATTTCTACAGATCTGTGACTGGCTCAGAGCACCACCTCTTCTCCTCACCCACAGCTCTGTCAGGGAAACAAATTTCCCTAAACTGCTTCTGAATTATTATAATTATGAACTTTTGCACTTAGTGACTACAATCATTGTAACAGAGGGTCATCATCTGCTCCAGTTAATTATCCAAACTGAGTTTGCGTATCCGTACTGAGTTATATAGCTTGGCTTCAGGCAGGTTGGTAGAGAAGCACTGTAGATGGAAAATACATTTACTGTAAACAGGTTCTCTTAAACTGGAATTGAAGTGTCTCTTGCCCCACGATAGAATAAGACTCCTTCAAATGAAGAAAGGTATCACAATCCAAAGTTATTTTTTTCCATGTAAAATGCATGACCTGTCAGCATATACTGCTTGTTATTTACGGTCCTTTTCTTTTGCAGGATTCTCACCTATATGACTCAGAATACAACCTAGGAAAGACAAGGACAAAGTTTTTTCAGTTAAAGAATCTTAATTAGTTAATTAATTAAATTAATTTCCCCAAAGTGATTATTAAATTAGCTCCACCTGTATGACATTTGGACAATGCTGGAAAACTCTTTTTCCTAATAAACCTATGCACTATAAACTGAACAGTGTTCAAAAGATGAAGGAATTGCTACTGGTGCAACTTTCGTTAGCTTGAGAGAAAGATAAGGTAATATTTTCCATCAGGTCCTCCAAGGAATTCACAGCTGTTAATGTACTTTACATAGATTTTACTCGGACATGGTGAGGAGAAACCTTTACTGAATAGATAGAGGAGAACAAAATTGGGAGGAGAAGGACAGACGGGAGATTGCCAACTGGACCAGAGTGCAAAGAACAAGAAAAAAGCATGATGAGAACACCCAAGAACTGATTATTTATGTGAAACCTCAGGCCTTCGTGAAGACAAAAGCTCGTAAAATTTTCAAATGGTTGCAGAAATCACCTTTGAAACAGAATCCTGATACCAACTCTGAGTAGCAAAGGGATATGATTATCCTCCCTCTCTGCTCTGCCCTGGTGAGGCCCATCTGGAGTCCTGTGTCCAGCTCTGGGCTCCCCAGTTCAAGAAGGACGAGGAGCTGCTGGAGAGAGTCCAGCGGAGGGTACAGAGACGCTGAGGGGGCTGGAGCTTCTCTGCTGCGGGGAAAGGCTGAGGGAGCTGGGGCTGTTCAGCCTGAGGGAGAGAAGGCTGAGAGGGGACCGTATCAGTGCTTAGAAATATCTCAAGGGCGGGTGCCAAGAGGACGGGGCCAGGCTCTTTTCCGTGGTGCCCAGCGACAGGACAAGGGGCAACGGGCACAAACTGGAAGACGGGAAGTTCCGTCTGAACACGAGGAGAAACTCCTTCAGGTGAGGGTGGCAGAGCACGGGCACAGGCTGCCCAGAGAGGTGTGGGGTCTCCTGCTCTGGAGATACTCAAACCTGCCTGGACGCGGCCCTGTGCGACCTACTCTGGGTGACCCTGCTCGACTGCATGATCTCCAGAGGTTTTTTTCACAATTTATAAATTTTAAACAGTTGACATCCCACTGACTGAGAGGTCTTTATATTGTTAGTTCTTCCCTCCAAATAAAGCAAAATAGTTTTAATGACATATTTTCATTTCACTGTTTAACATTAGTCTAGAAATTTGTGACTGACTGTTGTAACATGGTTGGTGCCCCTTGCTGATAAGCAGCTGATCGCTGGGGACATTATATTCTTTTAAACAGTTTTCAGCTACCTGTCCCATAAACTGACTGCTTTACCCAGCCGATTAATTGAACCATTACTCCTGCTAAGTGCTACTGCTGTTTTATCATTTCTGAATGAGATATGTTCTTTGTTCTCATGTTTGTAGTGTTTCTGCTTGTGTGCCAACTTTTTGAATAGGATTTAATCTGTGATTTAAAATACTTGATGTTGCCTAAGTAGTTGGATGATTTTTGAGACTCAAGCCATGCAGAGCTTATAGTTTTCACAAAATGTGTTTTCCAAGGATTACATACAGGTTAAGGTGTTGACATGCTGTCAGGAGTAAGAAAGGCAAATGAAGTTGGTAGGAAAGTATATTTGTGACAAAGTGGATCAGGAAAAAGAAAAAGCATAAGAACTGTGTTCCTGTAGTATTGCTCTTAGTTTGTTTGAGATTGTTGAGAAGCCTAAAGTGCCAACACTTCCTGAATTCTGTTAAACACAGGCTTTCTCCTCACTTGAATTTTTGTAAAGGAAGAACATAAGAGATATACTTCATGTCACCCTCCACTCTGGTTTCACTACAACAAAACAGGGGTAGTGGAAGTTTTTACAAGTTTTGTTGAGGTTTTTTTTTTTTTTCTCCTTCTATGTCTTTACAGCTACTTTTATTTGAAAACTGTTAGTGGTGTTTGATGCTTTTTACAGCTGAACAAGTTGAAAATAAGTTTCCCTCTCCACTGAGCTGTAGTCATTTCTTCCAGGTCAGAAAAGGTCCTTGGAGAGCTTTTTTCTCTTTGCCAAGGACAACTGGAAATCAACACAACCGTGTCGTGTGTAATGCGCAGACAGGAACAAACTCAGACTATCCTCATCTTCAAGTTTAAAGGGAAGTGAGATCTTGTTTACTGACAGGAGTGGCTGGCAGGGGAGAGTTAGTGAATTATCGCTTCTTTCAGGCCTTATCTTTCCGCCCGCACTCAGTCAAATATCTGCTGAACGGAACAAAAGTCATGTCAATGCATTATCCCTTTTAATTCTGCAAATTTGATGCCAAATAGATGCTGTGCAGGCTTTGGTATGAACTAGACCAGCTTCCCCCAGATGTGAGCCCGGTGTGTAACAATTATGATCTTACACTTCCAAGCACTGGCAAAAATGTCTAATGTCATGGTTTTTTCATTATTCTGCCTCAGAGAAATTAAATTCCAAAACTTTTGTGCTTAGGTAAAATGAGTAGGTTTTCCAACAGAGTATTTATTTCCTCTGTTATGCTATTTATGTTTCCCAATGGCTATGCTGAGTCTGAGGGCGTATCTTCATTGAGGTAACTGAAGAATCAGGGCTTATCTTGCAGGAAAACTAGGGGTTACAAAATCAGTGCAATACTTCCACTCACCTGTTCAACAATTAAGTATAGATGTCAGATACGTCAATATCAACATAAACAAAGGAAAATTCAACAGATCAGATAGGCCAACTCAACTACATTTATATTAAAGTATATGGCAATCTTATTTTAACTTGCATGGTCACATCTTCTGTTCAAAATAGTGTCAAAATTTAGGGTCTGTACATGTTCTTAATACACAGGAATCAGTTTATGCAAGGTAATCAGGTATTAATTCAGTATTTTGACAGAATTACTGTAATTTGTGCAAATGTTATTATGATAAGTATAGAAGATACTCATCCTGAGCAGAGAAGCACTTCATAAGGTACAAAAGTGACATAAAACAAACACAGAAGATTGTGTCATGCCATCTTAGCAGCCAGTTAATGTACTGTTATTAAAAACACCACAAAAAATTAGTGTGCTTAAAACCTCAATGTGTCTCTTTAATTAGCTTAATAAATTGATGGTATTACACGCTTTCAAATTCATCCAGGTGCCATTTAGAGTCTCTCTTTAATTAGCTTAATAAATCGATGGTATTACATGCTTTCAAATTCATCCAGGTGCCATTTAGAGTGGAGGGAAAAAAATAATCTTTTATTTTTAATTACAAATTTATGAACTGACTATAAACACGACACTTCAAGCAGTTACGAATATGCTTCCCCAACAGAGTTTGATCCAAAGATGGTCAGAAATGACAGGCATCTCACTAACATCTTGGTCAGTTTTTGCCTATATCTCAAAAAAACTCTCAAAAAAACCTCTGCTTGGGCAGAAAGCGCCAGGGTAGTGTGAGAGATGGATGATTTTCACGCTGTTTATCAGTGATGCTGAAAAGTAGGAGTAGGGAAGTGTTTGGGAACTAATTCCAATCTTTGCTCCTCGCCATCTCGTTGGAGCAGCGGTGTGCTTGGGTCCTACCTTTTTGAAGTAGTAAACGTAGTAAACGAAGACTGGCAGGAAGATACAGTGGAAATGATGCTGAAACAGAAAAGTACATTATAAGAGAAACAATAATTGAAATGGACAGTAGGCACAACACGAAATCTTGACATATCTAGGTGTCTGCTGGTGGAAAGGAAAGCTATTAGAAGGCTATTCTCTGAGAGCAGGGGCAGTGAAGAGGCTATTGTCAATCTGTTCGTATAAATGGTTTCCTTCTAGCAAGTACCGAAATTATAAATATTCCTGGGGATATAAAGCTTTTCAAAGAAACAAAGTCAAATTGACGCAGTTATGCACTCTTCACAGTGAGTAACCAAATTATTCAAAACAAGAAAAACAAAAATGACACAAACAAAATGTCTGAGCAGAGACTAAGGACTTTAAATTTATTTACTCTAGAAGCAGAGTATGCTCATGTGAGATACATGACTGCAGGCGATAAATACTTTCAAGTTAATAATGAAAAAGGGAATTATTTACCATCTCTGTTAACAGACAAGGCTTGCAGCTTGCAATAAGAAAAAGACCTAATGTTAAAGAATTATTATCAGCATGAGAATCATGTTTCTGTCTGAAAATTTAGCCATTACTACTGACAGTGCTCTCTCCTTCTGGAATGATATTTATTGTAGCCCTGTAGCCCAGAAAATATAGTCTAACTATCACTAGTAACAGTCCACAGGTTTTGTACTGCATTTGTGAGGCCACAGGACTGAAGCACATTTTGTCTTGACCTGCCTGGAGTTTTGTTTTAACTTGGTTTAGCTGTAACAGCAATTTTTCTAATGACCAAGTGGCTGTGGCCAATTTGCCTTACTTTGTCTTATCTTTGTTGTATAGTGTAACGGCAGTTTCTATGTAAGGTGGTAGTAAGAGGTAGTTATTTTGTGAAGAATGAGATACTCATTACTGTGATGCAGTGTAGAAATTTATGACTGTATGGTGTGGTGCAGAGGAGCACAGGCACGGTAGAGGATCTGCAGAGGCAGAGGATGGGATGAGAGAAGGCATGGGGTGGTACAAGACAGGGTAGAGGCTATCATTGGAGACCCCGTGGCTATGAACAGCCTGCCCACGGTCAGTTAAAGAAATGCAACCTGAGAGATGGACAAAACCATTTCTGGGGTAACAAAGAGGACAAGCAAGAGTAATACATCTAAAACTCACCATACGCAATGACTTTAGATGCAACATGGGCTAGCAGAAGAAAGGGCAGGGTGTAAGAGGATGTTAGAAAACAGGCAAAATATCTCCCCCAAAGTGAATCAAAAAAGCAGGAAGGAGAGGAGGAAAAATAAACCTCATCATATTGAAACAGTATTATTATTTTTTGCAACTAAGACTATTATGTAATAATATCCTTTATTTTCCTTTCTCTTTCTGCAATAATTTAATACCGTCTAATCATGATCTTTTACATTTACTATTAAAACAATGAAGATTGCGATAATAATAATAATAATAATAATAGTAATGTTTTGGCTTTATGTCTGTGTTCCCTTTTTGTCCACAACAAACATTATGAGAGCTGACAGCAGAGTGAAAAAGATATTTACTTATTTTAGTTCTTTTTAATATCAGGACATGCAATAGTGTGATTATGAGAAAGAATGAGTTCTTAAATTACTCTCAAATAATAAATTGCACCATTTCAATTGAATACCAGTGATTAGGGAAAAGCAACAGAACTGAGCCAAGGATGTATTCAGCATGTCGTCTGGACTTACACTTAGAAATAATTAGAGAAGACACTAAAGGCAATGTTGCAGGGAATCAGTCTGAGCAGTGTTACAAAATGCACAGGGAAACTTATTCAGGAAAAGAGACTCTGAGCCAGGATACATCAGCTTTCCCTGGAGCTGTGCCAGGATACACCAGCTGGGAGCTTGGTCTTGTAAGATGAACGTGAGACAGGGGCTCCGCTACTCCTAGATCCTGTGTCAAATCCCTGAGTCCCGGAATTTGCAGAGTTTCAACATGTTTATGTTTCTACATTTCCGTACAAAACGCACACTTGTTTACAAATCCTACAAATCCTAGGAGATGGTGGGAAGTTTGGTCAATCAGGCAGTGGGTAATCTGGGTGTAATTGTGAGTTAGTTGTAGATTTGCTGATTCGATCAAAGCGCTCTTTCTGCTCTGCTACCTGCTTCTCTAATTCAATTTCCTCAGCCCTAAACTTCTTGTTCCCAATACAGAGAACACACTTGTTTTAGCGTGAGACAGCAGGCACTTCTAAATCTAGAGCTGATTGTACTGAAGCAGATTTCACAGTGCTTTTTGGGCAGCACATATAAGCGAAACAATCCACTACTTCAAGTCCTCGCAGACGAGGATGCTTGCTGCCTCTTTGTGCGAAAACCAGACAGGCACTGCTGGAGGGAGAGGTACAAGCACCAGCTCCTGCTCCCAGGATCATCTGCAGCTGGGAGACCAGAACCTGAATATGTTTTACACCCTGTCAACACTGTTGCTTTTAACAACAGATTTCCACTGTCTATCAATGGATACTGCCAGATTATTTTGGTGGGGTGCATGTGTCTGGGATGACTGGCCTCCCAAAGCTCCGTCAGAAGAAATGCCTGTGAGCATCCTCCTTCTGCCTCATGGAAAGAACAAATCCAGTGTGTTCGGGATGTGTTGGACATACTGAGCAATCAATCTGGGGCAGCAAAGCCAGCCTTTTTTCATGATGAATAAAAGCTGCCAGCGCCGTTGTCTCTTGTGCAGATGCCAGCCCCCGCCCTGCAAACCACCTTCCGCATCCAGCCCCTTAGGTGGAGCAAGGCCTAATGTGCTTAATGCCTGGCAGCATTAAGGATGCTCAGAATTGCTCAGTGCTGTCAGGAACAAAGTACTCCAAGGTACATCTAGAAATAGAGCACTATCTGTGCAAAGATCTGTCAGAAACAGGCAGACAGAGATCTTTGCTGGGTTTAGGTCTGTTTATAAAATAAGCAGGAATTCTGAGGATCTCAGTTTTATAGGCTAGCACGAAAATCCCACCTACACCTCAGGTTAGGTGTTTAAACTGTTGTAGGTGGTGGTGGACATTGTACTGCTACTTTGATCTCATCTGTCAGGCAGGACTGCAAAAAAATCTCAGTAAAATGGTCAGTACCGGAGACTGAGCATGCACTCTGTGTTTTCCCTAATAGGATTACAGGTGTGTTCTGGTTTTGTAGCTGACAACATCCATTACTGTATTAGCACCAAATTATGCTGCTCCCAAAAGCCACCCTGGCTCTCAAACTGCCTATGCCAGAACTACTAGTAGTGGGTTAGGTTCATTTTCACAAGCTGTTTTCACCCGAAAACCAGTAACAAAGATGCACTACCAAACATTTAGCACTTGGTCAGTAATGTGCCATCATCTACATTACTGTGAAAAACAGAGAGGGGGAGGCTGGGATGCTTACTTTAATTTAATTTCAACACTTCCTAGTGAGCAGCCTAAGCCTCTCAGACAAATTCAAATCCCAAAATAGCCAAGTGGGCCACTGAAAGTCATCGCATCAGTTCTGCTTCACAGCATTGTTACTTCATTTGGTGTCACTTGTGTGGTCCTTCACAGAATTCACCAAGTGTTGGATTGTTCACCCACTAATAGGGAACGTGAGCTGGGTTAGACCGTCGTGAGACAGGTTAGTTTTACCCTACTGATGATGTGTCACACAGTCACTGGTTTCAATGAGGTGCTATCAGTGCAAGACAAGCATAAGGCAAAAGTTGCTGCGAGACTGGAGGTAGATTCCCAGAAAATACTTTATCTGCTCACATCCTCCCCTTTGTTACTTCTGTATTATTGCTAGACATGAAGTCGGTCATCTTCTGTTTCTATACAGCTTTTCTGGTCTCACAGTGATTAATGCCCACTGTCCTGTTGCGTGATGCTCGCTGTCACACCTAGCCAGCTTCATCTCTGCCTGTCTGAATCTCTTCTGATACCTCTGCTCTGCCTCAACTCCTTCTGATAAGCAGTTCATACACTGGGAAATGAGTGGGTAGAAAAAAGCGCTCAAATGAAAGTCAGACCTGAGCGAGGATCTCTGGTGAATTGAGAAGGACTCTGCTTCACACAGCACTGCTTGAGTTTCTCTCCTGCAGAGAAAAGTTATTCATCTTGAACAGATGATAGATGCATTCCTATTAGATTTGAGAACCAATGGAAAAACTAGGTGCTGTCTTTCCAGATACTTTTATCTACATATGGGGTTAATTTTCTTATCCCAGTAAAAATGTGAAGCTGCCAGATGAAAAAAAAAAAAACAAAAACAAACAAACAAACAAACAAAAAAAAAACGGCTCTGGGTCACAGTATCAGGACTACACTGGTGTCAGAATCCAGGTTTTGATTTCTGATGGAAGCAAGAATTTAAGGCGAGTTAAAAGATACAGAGACTAGAAATTAAATTAATTTAGAAAATACACATTGAGTGAGATCCAGAGCTAAAATTAGACTTTACAATGGATGTTGGCATCCAAATTCAAATACAGTCCAGAGGTTCCTTTTGTCAGTCACTGCAAAGGCTGCTAGCTGCCTGCAAGAACGCAGTGCTTTCATTTTGGATAGCAATATTTGGTACAGTCAAAGTTAGGCTGCCACACATGCTCTGACACTTTCTCATTTAAGGAGATAAGTACCTAGTATCTAAGGTTGTCCATATGTGAGGCGGAAGGCCACCCAAACCTGGCTAAGTCCATCAAAGACCCAGCCTGGTAGAGATGCTCATATCATGCCTAACTCACCGTCTCTTGCTTGATTTCTTCCTGACCTGATGGGTCTTGCATTCCTGAATTGGCAGTGGCCAGACTTCCAAAGGAAGGTTAAGTCATGCACAAGGCTTCTTGGAGCTTGGTGGTAAAGGGGACTTTTAGTGCCTCTAGAAAAGAAAGCCCTGAGCCAGCATCCTCCAGTTCCCAATGTTCTAAACAAGAGCAGTGTATGAGAGCGCTCCAGCATCACGACTTCCATCACCCGTAGATATGCTATAGAGGGAGGTGGCCCAGCGTAGTTAGGCACCTGGGGTCAAAACTAGTCCTCTGTTCTGTATTCTGGGCAGAAAATGATGACAAAGTCAGAGATTTTCAGGGGTTCAGATACACTCCTATACTTAGCACTTTCTACTGGCTACGCCTAGGCAGTTGCCATCTGAGTACATTTGCATGGATCTATCTTGCCTATTCAGTCACCAGACACGTTCACTATGGATTACCCTTCAGACTGCATAAGGTTCCCCATTCAGTTCATTTTTATGCCCAGTTGTTTCATGGAGTTGCCATACTGGGCTAGATACTCAATTTTTTTTTTAGGTACTGTGAAACCTATGTGAAGGTGGCCAGTGCTCCCATTTCTCTGAAATCCTTAGGTTCCTCTTAAAACCTGGTCCATAGAACTTCCAGTGTTGAGCATAAAACAAGCTAAACAGATTAAAAATCTTAGTCCTTTTGCCCATAGACATTGTCCTTTCTAACCAGCATGAAATTTTTCTATCAGCTCTCTTTTATTTTAGCAAATGCCTCTCTCTTCTAAACAGTCTTCTCATTTTGGCCCTATCTTTGGCTGGAGGTTAAGAAAATTCTGATGTTGATCAGCCAGCAGGGAATGCTTATAGCATCAGTTAGGCAGCCTCTACTTTACCTCCCAAGAAACAAAACAAGAAATTCTCCAAGCCAGCTTCCCACAGCCTGGAGGGCCTGGGATTTACAGCTTGTTTGAACTCTCCCAGATGGTAACGCACCAGGCTGCTGCAACACCACACTTGGTGGCTAGTCCAAAGACACTTCCGCATACTGATTTATTTGTTTTCTCAACTTCAACAAGATTTTGGGTTTATGTCTCTCTTTGCTCTCTGGCATTTTTCAGCCAGTTCCAAAGACTGGACAATTTATGCCTTATACCATAAAAAAGTGCAACACACATAAAATCTGAAAACCAAAAAACATATGAACAAATGGATCAGAACTATCTTATATTTTCTGTTGACTAGTAATGAATGACCTTACAAAGTTTAACCAGATCCAGTAAACACCTTCTCAGAGTTCTTTCTGTTATTTTATCCCACAAACTCTAGTTTGGGAGGCTGAAGGAGTAGAAAAGCATGTGCAGAAATCTTGCTTGAAGGAGGTAGACTACCAGATATGCTCTGTGAACCGATAGCTCTGTTAATAGTAAATTGATTGTCTACAGGTAAAGGCATATATATATGTCTATGCCTGGGAACTTGATTTTGCAGTCCTTGCGTTTGTGGGTTTTATTTAGTTATGATGTATGCAGTAGTCATAATAGCTTTGGAGAAAAATCATTTGTGTCTTAATTATGTGAAACATGCTGTTCAGAAATAATGCAGCTTATAGAGTTTGGAAAGCACTTCAGCTACGCTTTTTGCTCATAAGATCGGTCTGGCACTAAAAACAAAGGAGGCAGTGTGTGTATGTTTGTGTGTGTGTGTATTTATATAAAAACAAATTATCATACAGCCCTTTCCTGCACGGTTCCTGATAATTCCTTCAGTTTTAATGCATTAGCAAAGAAAACGACGAAGTGACTATCAAAGAGTGAAAGGATAAATGGCATTCCTTTCAACTCAATGAGGCATCAAGAAGCCCCATCATCTGCAGTTCAGTTTTGCTGTGACAGTCTCCTAGGAGGCTCTTGAAGACACTGCTAGGTTGATACCAGCCTTATCACAAGGAACCAGGACAATAGCTTGGGAGAACAGAGGCAAAGCCGGAATATATTTATGATTGAATAAAATGAAGTGAAAGAAAGCAAAAACATAAAAAAAAAAAGGTTTCAAAGGCGGCTTTTCAATAAAAAAAAAAAAAAAAAAAAAAAGAAGAAAAAACCTACATTATTTCATTGTAGTACACAATTTGACTCAGAATGCAAAATTCCATGTATTATGTGTTGTTGAATTCAAATACATTCCCTTATCTAATAATGGAATCATGCAAACAATGGCATAAAGGGAGACGAAAATATTCAACGGAAATTTTCCAGATGTATCATGCAAGATTTACAGTTATTAAACTTTGCTAAGTATGTTTGTAAAGTGAGTTCTCCAATTTATGTCTTTGTAAGAAGTTGGGGAGGATGAGGTTGCAAAATAAGAGCTCCCTAATTTAACTATTTCCTATGCCCATCTATAAGAGCCCTTTTCCTTTCTTCTCTTTCATTCCTTCTGTTACTGTGTTACCTGTGACTAATTTAGATGCCTCTGTCTCTGAAACTCTGCCTGTAAGTACCAAAAGTCCTGAAATTAAACAACCCTTTCAAATCTAATGCACTGTCTAAACACCTCAAAACATTTGTTAATCCGCCTGACAATGAAATCTCCCTCTACTCTTTGTAAAACAGCTAAGAATTTTTTTTTTTTTTTTTGTGGTAGTGATTAGGAGCAAGACAAAATATTGGTTTCTTTCATCAAGTATGAAACTGAACCGTTAACAAAACCCAGGGCTTGTAATGACCTTTAATCACAAGATCTCTCTCCATCACATTTCGGTGGATTATTCAGGCCTCTTAGCAAGGTCTTCCACTGGCTTTTACTCAAGATGAAGAACTCTATATAGAGTTTGTGTAGGACAGAGGAAGCATTGGTTGCCACCAGATCACCACCAGATTACCACTGCATTGACCACACTGAGTATCATCATCTGGGTCCATTAGCTGTTGGAGAATAACCTATGCACAATGCCAGAAATCTACTTAGTGCCCTGAGATTCCCAACATTTCTTGGTTTAATGTGCTTTTCCGATGAAGTTCTCATGTAAGTTCAGGGAGCTCAGGGTATTAATTGCGGTATTGTATCTCATCTCTGGGATATTTTACAAAAAATTTATTTTAGTATTGCAATATATTTTGTTTGTTTTTTGTTGGCATACAATCTGCCTAAAGCTATTTCTTCTTTATTGCTAGACATAAAATCTGAACAAAAGTTATTTTCTCTGCCAAAACACTCATTTCAAGTCAATTGCACTTTTGCATGAGAAAAAGCTGTAGGGGATTGTCCCCATGAACTCTGAGTATCTTTCAAATATTAAGACTGAGAACAGTTCACACCACCTATAAATCTTGCTGCGATCCTGTTTGATTAAAAACTGCATTTTTAAAATTAAACTGCTGCAGCAGGCAAGCTGTAGGACACCTCAGTTTCTACATACCTGTGCATAGTCTCCACTTCATAAATCTCACCTCTCTTTTCCCTTCTGCAATGATTTGACAAGCATTTGTTCAGTATTTAAGCTGCATGTCTAATGGGGAATATTGGGATTTCCCAGATGGACAAACCCCAACACAATAGAGTCCGGTATTCTGTCTGCCTCCAAAAGTGACTGACCTTTTTCATGGGAATAGGAGCAATCTGCTAACCACACCAGAATTTATCCTGCCTTCTAAGAGACACTGGCTTAAACTCTGACAAAATACATAACATGTCTTCCACTAGAAACACATTAACAGAATGAAAACTTTGGCAAAAATTCTGCCTGCTGGGAAGAAATTTTGTGGACTTGTGACATTTTGTGACAGCATTATATGTGAAAACAATGTTGTATATTTCCTCTTTATCATGTTAAATTACCCCATTGTTCTTGTGGTTTAGGATAGCAGAAGTTCCTCATCTACTAACTCCAATGCATGTGTTATTTTACCTACCTTTATTATCTATATGTGCACCAACGTCTATGGCTGTATAAAGATACCTACTTACGGCATTTATTCGTTTTGTGACTTTCCAAGGTAAGTTATTGCAACCGCATTACCCAAAGTAAATAAATGTACACCCAAATGGCTAATCATAGTAATTTCGACCCTATGTAATCGGTGACTGTACTCACAAACAAAATTCCAAGATATACTTAATTTCTTTTCAACAGCTAAATTATCATACTTTAAATAAATGTTTTTCAAACAGTACACCTGGAATCAGTGAAAGTATTTGAGGATTTTGATAAGAAGGTTTAAATCAGGGGCCCCAAAACCACTTCCTAATTCCCTCACAAGGCACACACCTTGGCAAAGGTGCCTCGATGCTAGAAGGAAAACTGCCGACACGAGCAGACAGACAGGTAGTGAACTCCAGTTCATCCCCGGTTTGGAAGGTGAAGTTCTCCTTGCCCAAAATAATGAGAGTGAGACATCACAGCCTTGAAAGGAAAGGTGTAAATTAAAGACAGAAAAACAATTTAAGAGGCTTATTTTGCCCCAAGTTCTGTCATTACCTTTTTCAGTGTTTGGAATATAAGTACTAAATAATTGGTCAATACATTAGATTAATAACCCATCTGGATCTGCAGAAAAGTTTTATCAGCAAACATGCAAAATACATCAGGCACACAAAAATCCCTCCACATATAAAACCAATAGAAATGTCCCCAAAATTTTTTAAAAAATAATTTCACACATATTGGTGGATTTTGTCTTCATTGTATGTTCTACTTTTGACCAGTGTTTAGAATTTAATTATTCCAGTAAATATTTCTGTTTCTGCAGTTGACTGCCTTACCAGGTGCCTGGGGAATGGCCCTTATAAACAAAATCATGCTTTGTGGAGCTCTTTTCCTTAGTGTACAGGGAGGCTGAGACTTAGAGGTGATTGGATTTCATAGTTACAACTGAGTTAAATTCTAAAATGTTGCACAGCAACCCTGTATTTTCTGTTCAAACGGTGTGCAGACGTTCTTTCCAAGGACCAGTTAAAATATCCTACAATATTTCCAGAAACTCAACAGACTTTGCAATTGTATTAGACGTTAAGAATTAAAAGGGCAATGAGAAATAGAACACTTCTGTATATATTATTTTTATTTCATATTTCATATGCCTGTAGTAAACTGGGCATACAAAGCTTGGAAAGGTATTTGAGATTTTTTTTTTTTTTGTCATAATGTATCAATGCCAGGAGAGTTATTTGCATCTTTAACCTAATGAAAAAGAAAAAAGCCTGAAAAAATATTTTTGGCTTAACATCTCTGTAGTAGCTAGGAGCAGGGTGAGTAGTCTGTGGCTGAATAGCGCCAGTGCCATAAGTTTTACTTTCATTACAATGTCTTGACAGCAGAACCACTTAACTACAAATTGATAGAGAAACAAGCAAAGGACAGGAAAAAAGTGTGTGCCTGAGTGTTCAAGCACCTAGGTACAGATTTCATCTTACTGCAGGACATTGCCATTTTAAGCAGGCTTTGGGTTTTTGTTTGTTTGTTTGGGGTTTTGGCTTTGTTTGGGACTTTTTTTACAGAATCTCAGCACACAACAAGCTTTTGACACTTTGAGAGCGTTCACATTTTACAGTTTTGCTTCATGTGTGTGTGTATGTTCCCTGATATCCATGAAGGCTCCCTCTTAAAGGACCCCTCAGGAGTTTCAATTAGGTAACCTGTCCTTGAGAAAATATCAGCAAGGGGAATGAAGGCAGAGGCCTGCTAAATTAGAGCAACATATAAAGGCACAGTAAGCAGTAAGACAGCAGTAAGACAGCTTCAGTAGACTAACAGATTCATCAGAAAATAACGATAAGACATGGAGAATGCGCCTCATACCTTGGTTTGGGTAAGGATGTACGAAAGTGGATATTTATCAGTGATGGAGATATGTATTAAGACCTCCATAAAGAATTCAGTTTTCTAGATGTTTTTCCTCCTGCTAATGTCTCCTTCCTGCCTGCTTGCCTGCCTGTCTTCCTTCCTTCTGATCTCTAATAATTTTTATCATCTTTAGTGATGGAGGAAGAGCCAGCATACCAACTAAATACCAGCATCAGTTAAATGCAGTGTTAACCTACCTCTGGCTTATGATAGACGAGCCTCAATAGTTCAGGACTTTGCTGAATTCCTTGTCTTACAGGTTTACTTAGGAAACTTAAAAAAAAAGCCCAAACAACAAAAACCAAAACCAAAACACAATAATGTTACTCTATCATTTAAATTCAGCTCAGCGTGAACCTGATGTGATAAATAGATCACAGCAGCCTGCATCAGAATGTTCCAACAGCCAGACAGGGGAGGAATACACCCACCTTTGAGGAAATTTTTCTGAAATGAAAAGCTGTTTTAATAACACGGATTTTTTTTCAGGCATTCCGCAGTGCGTAAAATAAGTGTCATTTCAAAATGTATTACATATTCATACAGCTGTACCGAGGTGTCCTAGCGGAAAAAAAGGAAAAGACACAGACAAGCTCAGGGACAGCTGAAGCCCTGATACAAATGTAAGAAGAAAGGTGGGGATGTGGAGCTGCTCACTCACAAATGGTAGCAATAACAGAGGAGGAGAAGAGGAAGTATAGTCCTCCTCAGCCTTCCTCCAAACCAGCATCTGGACAGGACATGCTCAGTACGGTATGTCACTCATCCATGCACCCAAAAGTAGGAAAGAATTATTTTTATTTTTTTTTTTAAATCCGGCATTCTGTGTTGCAGACCAGACTGATGCTGTATGTGTAGCTCTGCTTCGATTTATCACTCCAGCTAAATTTCATTCCAGTAACGCCTGGCATTGCAAATGGAAAATACATATTCATTCGCTGTCAGCCTGATACAAAACCATATTTGAGAAAACTTACCTGTGATTTTCATTTAATGGACCAGAGTGCAGCCACCTGTACCTTCCACATGAAGGTTAAATGCTACGTATTCCATAAGCTAGCCTAAAGTTACAAATCTTCCGAGCTTACCCTCCCTTCTTTTGAACTGTCAAGTATTTCTCCTCGTTCATATTCATAGAATCACAGATTGAGCATCACTGGAAGGGCAGCAAGGGGTCGTGTAATCCATTTCCTCTTCTGAATTCTTCTCCCATCATTTCTGCCAGAGCTGTGTCTCACACGATCAGAAAACCTCCAGGGATGAGGGTTTAGCAGTGTCCCTATGCAATTTAACCCATCCCAGAGCTCCACGGCATTTACCTTCAGGGTTCATCTTATCTGCCATGGTTACACCACCACTTCTGTCCTATCCAGCACAGAAAAAGTACAGTAGTCCTTACAATAGTGCAATAGATGGTACAATCTTTCATTATTTCACATTTATTTTGGGTATGGTTCCAACTAAGTGTGCTCTCATGGTGTGATGTTAAGCTCCCTCATGCCCAGCTTGTGCTTTTCAGGTGTATATTCCCAGTTCCATGATTTTAGGATGCCACTACATCAGGATTTGTTTCAATACCTTGCCATACACGAGTTTGGCAAGGAACACCTCACTCCTGGATCTCTGATATTCACCTGGACCCTCTTGCTGAGGGCTTTGCCTCTTACAACACCTCCTCCAAGACTCTGGTTTTGCTGCCCTCCCAACACACGGAGGTGGCTGCAGTTCTGCAGTCCCACTCTTTTCTTTTGAAAACTGTACAGCAGCAATAAACTAGTCATTTATTATTAATGTTCTTTTGGGCATTTTGGCAGAAATAGTTATATAGTGTTATGTGGTTGCAGAAGAAGAAAATCTTTGCTGTAAACAAAATGTTCAGTGTGGGAATAGAGGATTTTACATCACTGTAGGGAATGTTTTGCTCCTCATGTAGATGTCCCTGTTCAAATACCTAATCTTCTGGTTTCACTCTCAGAAAACGGCAGCTATTCAATTTATGGGAGTAGTTGGATTTTTTTAATACATATTTTTTCTTTTTCTTTTCTTTTCTTTTTTTTTTTTTTTTTTTTTTAATAGAACCTGGCAAAGGGCCTGGTGATACAGGTATTGGTGGGAAGGCAATACAGGTGTCATTAAAATGCCAGTGAATTTGAGAGACATCTCCACTTTGGCAGGGTGCATCATCAGATGCCTTCTGAGACAAAATTCTGAGTGTTCTGTGCTGCTGGACAGAATATTTTCTCCTATAGGTCCAGGTCACCAAGAAAATGCGAAATATGAGATTTTAAGAGAAAAAAAAAAAAAAAAAAAAAAAAAAAAAAAAAAAAAAGACAAATTTTCTTTTTTTTTTTTTTGTTTTTCTAAAAAAAAGTCATTTTGCAATCATGAAATCAGCTTCAATATTCTGTGATTTTAACAAGGTTTTGTTATTCTTATCCCAATACAAATGGCTAGAGCCTCAAAAGCACTGTTAGGTTATCCATCTCCTCCTCATCCTCCCGAAAATGCAGGAAGATAGTTTTCCTCTTTCTGAGCATTAAGTGACCCATGATTATAAATGGTTTCAGGAAATTAGAATTTCAGCACTTAAAACAGGTCACTGCTGAAAGTGAGTTTTTACTGTTCAGCCTAGGTTATAAGTATTACATTATTTTCATGATATTTTCACCCATGTCTTCATTCCTTCAGAAAACCATAATTTCCAAGACACTCAGATCTGCAAGAGCCTTACACTGCAAGGAGGCATCAGAACTTTATGATGCCTGAACCCCTGCCACATCATTCACATGGGAAAATAATACAATGTTTTAACCAACCAAGTTAGTGGGCAAGTTAAAAAACAAATAGGCAACATTGCAACGAACACATTGCCCATTCTTTTGGGGAAAAAAGAGTGAGAAACTAGCAAGTGCCATCTTACATGGCCTAGGGATGCTGCCAAGGGATGTTCCTGCTGTGTGGGGAAGATTCTCCCTGGCTGAAAACTCAATCAGCTTTTAGCACTAGTTCTGCAAACAGCTGTGACACCTCAAAGTGTGTTAACCCTCTTGAGCTAAACTCTGTGCTTCAGGGAATAGTTCTTATCAACAGTCTAGCTGTGTCTGGTCACAAAAACACTTAAAGAAATTGCAGTATTTGAGTCAACACAGGCTTTCTAAAATTGTTTATGCTCTGAATTTAAAGCAGACTGTGAAGCTGTGGTTCATTTTCTTCCTTAGGGCACAGTGGCATCTAGTGGTCCTACACTGAGTGGATGCGGAAGATAAGGCATACATTAAAAATAGACTTTGTGTGACCATAACTTCATAGAAAATGTTTTTTCCACAGCTATGCAGACATTAAGGTAAAATTTTCAAAACCAATCAAGACTTGCTCTCAGTGAGGAATTTTCAGTTGAGTTTAGAGACGAAAGTGCCTTTCTGAACCTGGCCTGAGCAACATGAAGTGTACGTGTAAGTAAAAAGAGACCCTGACATACATTTCTTGCTGTATGTAAAATATTTTTTTTTCTTTTTTTACAAACAGAATTCTTGCAATTGCATGGTTTTAAATTGAATACATTTGCAGTGTCTTTAAATGCTTTCTTCATGAAAGATCTGGGTAAGTGCTGTAGGAAAGGAGAGGAATTTGAGCACTTACACTGTTCAGCGATTTCATTTCAACTCCAATAAATCATGCATTTTTTAAGTTGACTAGGATGGGACTATTGTAGCTACACAGATAACTGAGTTTTGGGTTTGGCTGATGCAGGCATTTGGAGTGATTGGAAGTTTTATGTAGTCATATATTTGAGAAATTTGGCACTTGAAGTATATATACTTATTATGATATGTTCGACTTCTTGTTAAAATTTCACACATCAAAAATCTTCACATTCTCTTTTCAGCAATTTTTGCTAACATTTGTCATGATGGTCAGTGATAAAGAGCGTTTCTGTTATTGGAGCTAAGAGAATGGACCAAGGAAGTATTTTGAGATTATTACTGCACAGACATTCAGCCAGAGAAATGGTGTGTGACTAAATGTATCTAACCCTCTGAGAAGGAATTATACTCCAAAGTTATCCATTTTGTCTTAATGAGATGATGCGATATATCTTTACACAGCTGTTATTATGCAGCTTACATTAGAGTATGATCCAGCTGAAATGCAAAGTAGTTCAGTTTGATTTTGAAGTCAGCAGTTGGCCTGTTTGCTAATCAACATCCTGTATCTTTTTATTATTACTCTTAAGATCTAAGGAATTTCCATGACCATCTTTCTGGTTTTGGCAGTTTGCTTGCTAGTACATGGCAGGAAAATAAAATCAACTGAAATAATGAGATTCACACTGCACACCTGGTAGCTTTAAAAATAATGTTATTTGGAACCATTAGGGATCTATTTTCTTCTTGAAATGTGGATGCAATTCCCATTAGCATTAATGGGAGTTAAGTGAGCACAGCCATGGGAGAAAACAGCTCTGTGTGTAAAGGAAGGGAGGTTCTATTGTTTACCAGTTTAAAAACAAAACAAAACAAAATAAAAAAAAAAAAATCAGATAGGAAAACACAAGAAAGCAATAACAGTGTTTTCATGACTGATGGAAAGAATACCATGGGTCTCACCAGTATTAGCCACTTTATCACTTGCTATGTTTGTTTCTACACGTTAGGGTACTAGCGGAGGGGGAAAGAAAACAGCAAATCCCTCACTGCTGTGGGAAATACAATAAATAGAATGCACCATTGATTTGTACTCTGCCTTGCAGAACTCTATGATGACTTTAGCTGTGATATTAAGGCATTAAAAAAAAAATCTGCTGAAATAAGCGAACAGATTTAGAATAAGGACCTACCAGTGAGTTGAATAGTATAGGAACTAATGCACTTCCTGAGGTAAAATAAAAAGCTGGAGAAGGAAGTACATTTATAGTCGTTAGGAAGAAATTACTGTATTTTGAACGTCCTTCCTTCCTCAGAATGACACAGACCTTGAACACAAGCAAGTTGTTTGATTGTAAACACCTATATTCATAACAGATAGTGCATTTTTCAGGAATTACAGATAGAGTCGCAGAGTTTGTCCTTGATCTCTTGCCAGAATCACAAGTTGTCCAACTGAGAGAAGTGCAGGGACATGGTGCACTGGGTGAAGAACTGGCTGGGCGGCAGGGCTGAAAGAGTTATAATGAATGAGCTTACACCTGGCTGGGGACTGGTCACCAGCAGTGTTCCTCAGGGTTCAGTTCTAGGGCCAGTTCTGCTCGATGTCTTTATCAACAATCTGGATGCAGGAGTGGAAAGCACCATTAGCAAGTTTGCTGATGACACCCAACTGGGAGGTGCTGTTGACTCCCTTGAGGGAGAAGATGCCTTGCAGAGGCATCTAGATAGGCTGGAGCACTGGGCGATGATTAATGGGATGAAATTTAACAAGTCCAAGTGCCGGTTTCTGCACCTGGGATGGACTAACGGCGGGCAGAAGTATAAACGGGGAGAGGAGCAGCTGGAGAGCAGCCCTGCAGAGAGGGGTCTGGGGGTGCTGGTCCATGGCAGGGGCAGCCAAGAAGGCGACCCACAGCCCTGGGTGCATCAAACACCGCACGACCAGCCGGTCAAAGAGGTGATGATCCCACGGTATTCAGCGTTGGTGCGGCCTCTCCTTGAGTGCTGTGTGCAGTTCTGGGCCTTCTGACAAAGGTTGCCTTATCCAACAAACAGCTTTAGTTCTACTGTAAGTATTTGCTAAAATAAACCATCCTCACCTTCAATTAGAATTTTCCTTTTGTAAGGTTCTCTGGAAAAAATGCAAGTAAAAAGAGGGTATGTAGGTTTGGACACTTAAAGGTAAAACAAGCTTAGTTTTAAAGTAAATTAGATCTAAAGTAAATTAAATCATTAAAACCCACTTCAGCAGAAACATTCTGAAGAAGAATAGAAAGATGCTAACCAAGATTATTAAAGGTTGCACATAGTATTTTATTCTGATAAACTACATTTGAGCAAGAAACGGGGATTTTTTTTTTTTTTTTTTAATATAATACATGTCATTATATACTATCCTTATCAGGGTATGCACATGACTGAAAGACTCACGAAATCAACCTTTAAATCCACTGGTAAAATGGTTTCTCAGCTACAAACCAGACAGCTGAGTGACAGTCTTAGAAGTTCATTCTTGAGATGTCTGTCCAGGCTTGCAAAGCCATGCCCAATGCCATGTAGAGAGAGCCAGGACTAAGCAGATGATGGTGTGTCAATATTTGGCAACTTTCATGAATAGCTGAAAATACAATACACAGCTGAGAAATCCTGTTTGATAGCAGATTTTGATAAAGAATTACGTGGTAAATGAAACAAAGGAAACAAATTCTTTCCACTTTGTTCTACAGCTTTTAGCATTTTACAGTTTTCCAAGCTTTAATTAGGTTACTCCAAGCTCACCAAAAAAAAAGAAAAAAAAAACATTTCTCATTTTGCAGCCTACTGATGTGGAGGAGCCATGTGAAGACCTAATTAACATAAACTAAGCTTTCCAAGCTCATCATCATGTGTAGCTGAAATGAATAAAAATGGTGTGTAGCTTTGAGAAGCATGATGAAACGAGAGCCAGGGCAGAGGGATTTTTGGATCACTGTGAAGCCAAAAACCAGAAAGTCCATCTCCCACTCTTGAAGGAAACCTCTCTGTGTTCACATAAAGCTCCAGCTTAGTTCCTGCTCAGAAAGGGTATTGCTCATTATCCTTTCTGCTCTCCTGGTGTTTGTGCTACCCGACGGCAACTCGATGACTGCAGTCATTAAATCAATCTTCATGATCTATGGAAATTCGGGTTACGGACCTCATACTTTACAGTATGTGAAAACTTGATAGGACCATGAAATCTGTGTCATAGCTGAAGATAAGACATTTATTTCTAATGTCTAATGGGGTAGGTTTTAACCAAGCTTCCTCAGTCTCTTCATTTGTCTTGCATATACATACATTCACATAGGTATGTGTTTGTATAAAAACATATATGAACCCTTATATTGAGGTATACAAATCCTTCATACATATTTTTCTTTCCTGGGCTCATAGGCTGAGCTGACAGTCAGTGTGACTCTAAATGTGGGAAAATAGCCTACTGTGACCAGAACCGTCTGCTCCGTCCCTGGCAACGTGGTTAGCGTAACAAACACCATCTTATGAAGCAAGCAGCCATTCTTCTTGACCAAAAGGGTTGCATATTTCTTCTCTTGCCCTCATCATCAGCCCCCAAAGGTCCTCTGCTCCAAGCAGACAAACCAGGCAGATTTCTTCTTCCCCTCCTTCAAGGTTTCTGGCCCAGTTACTCCCGTCCTCACTGGCCTTGAAGGTCCCAGGCACACGGCCAGGCCAGCGATGGCGATGGCCCCGCACCAGAGAGGGAAGCGTAACAGCACAGAGCTCTGGCCATAAAATCAGGCTGTTAAAAGTCCCAAGGGTTAACTTGGACCCAAACTACACTGGCCATAAAATCAGGCTGTTACAAGTCCCAAGGGTTAACTTGGACCCAAACTACTGCTGTCTAGTGAGACCCTGGATGGCCGTGGCCAGGGACACCCCCACCACCCTCTGCTGCCTCTGGGGACTGAGGGAATGACTTGTCTGCTCTTATGTGATTTTTGAGTCCAGACTGTAATCATTGTCTCGGTACAGCAAACCAAATATTAAGATCCAGCCCCATCCACAGAGGATCCAGGTGATTAGAAAAGACACATTATCTTATAAATTCTGTATTATGCTACTTTTAAATTATAGTACATTGATTCTGCTTGTAGAAGTTCTGTGCCATTGAAATCATAAATCCTGCACTGTACTAATCATAATACTCTGCTAAGAAAAATAAAGCTGTAACTGTAACTACAATTTAGTGCTGTCATCATTCTGCCAAGGATCACTAAAAGAACCCGTCTGTTCCCTCAGTGATGGGTGACACCCACATATGGTACAACATTTAACAGAATGTTTTAAATAGCAGTGTGTGGATAATTTGAAATTCCTCACTGCAGTAGCTGAATAATTTCATGTGAAATTTAAGCTCCTATGTAAGTCATTGCTTCAAAGGTCTTTCCAGACCAGGTCTCAGCTGTCCTTCTGCAACTGTGAGTGCCTCCTCACTCCACAATTACCAGTCGCAGCAGGCACTTTCATCAGAGAAATTGGATTAGACTGTACCTGGGATGAGGCCTGCTCGCAGGCTCGTACTTCTCCAATAGCTGGCAAGCACCACAATGAAATTTGAAGAATTTTTGGTTCTTTTTAACCTACTGTCTTCTTCTTCTTAAATTCCTTACCCTACATCAAAGGAAATTATAATTTCCTTTAGAGAAAAACTAACTTCACAGTAGATCTTTTGCCTAATTTAAGTTTATTCGATGCTGAGATGCAAAATACAACAATTTGTGTTTTCCAATAACAAATATACAAAATAAAGAAAAGAAAATGGAAAAAGAGAAAAAAATCTATGTTACATGATCATCAACACTCTATAAAACAGTAACGTACCAGGAATTTATGAAGACAGAAGAGTTATTTACTTAGGAGCAGAACACAAACATTTCTGTGGCCAATAATCTATGTATTGGTAGCCAAGTTCTTAATTGAATTACAGCATATTATATTTTTCCTCACCAGTAAACAACTGTATTTTCAAAAATTGTCAGTATTACCAAGTATAGTTAAAAAATAAACCAGAAACTAATTAATAGTTGTAATTTTCTTGAGAAGAGATCTGAAGATGTACTCCATACACTCCATTATCTTCCAGGATATTTTATTAATGAGCATAATTAATGTCTGGGTATCACATTAAAATAATATAGCTCATTAATCTGCAAACACTGACTACAGGTACAGTCCTCTCCACTCTGTCATGATGTGTTAAGTCTCTATGATTGCCAGTACTTGAGGAGGAGCAGTGCTTAATGTGAGAAAAGCTGAAATAGACTCGTCGCCTTCCTGCATTGTCCACTGCCCTTTAGCGTAAAGAGGGAGACCAACCATTCAACCCTTTCCATCCGCAACCTGCACACTAGATAAAGCTGACACCTTCTGAAGTCCTTGGCTTCAAAAATAAATCTCATAGATTTAAAATGAAAGATTCAATATAGCAGTGTTGAAGTAGTGAAGTAGCCTGGAACTTGCTTGGGTAACATATCTTCTGATAAGACTTTCCCAACTAGTTTCCATCCCAGAAGCAGTGAGTGGGACACAAGGACATTTCTGTTACAAGTTGGAATAGAAAGTTGTGCCAAACATCTTGAAAGCACACTTTAAGCAGAAATAGCATTTGCATTTTCTGCCCATGTTATCCTATGTCTCTGCCTATGTTCTACGTGTCTTTTCTAAATACCCCAGCCATACTTTCACTGCCAGAAAGGTACGGGAGTTAAGTGAAGTCGGCTCAATCCTTATGGAGACAAGGCACTGCAGTTTGATTTTGAAGAAGCCAGTCATGGTTGAACAAAATTATTTGTTATGTGGAAACAAAATCTGCTGTGAACCATGCAGTTTACACTGAGATAGCCAGTTCCACATAGAACCTACCTTTCACTTGAGGCTTTAATGCTCCTGTCACCACTTCCTTGCCGAAACACAGAAAAATAGCAGTGTCCATTCACCTGCCTGAAGCAATGTTGACAAATGGTTAAACTCTTGAAAACCTCAAGATTCCTGTTACATACCCTGGAATATAATTTATTTCTTTACTAAACCTTCATTCCATTAAGTAATCTACAATTTTTCTTTTTCCTACACATAGCTTATGTTTTCCATGTTGAATTTAAACCACCTAGTCATTTTCACATAGGAAATTGCCGAAAATATTATCCTTGTCTCTCTTGATGTCTTATATCTAGAGGACAGTATTAAATGTTATTCTTCCTTCGGCCTTCTCTTTTCTAAACTCACTAATTCATTTCTTTCCAATACTGTCTTGGAAGAAAAAGGAAATTAACCAGTTAAACTAACTGAACAATTATGTTCTGTTTCCTTACTCAATGAATACAATGAATAATTAATGTGTGTGAATTAGAAATAAAGTATGACTTTCCTTTGCAATTGAGATTTACGTTTGCTGCTTTACAGAGTTTCAGTTTTAGAATTTCAGTTAAAATTATATAGGTCCAGAATATTCCATACAGAGGTTTTCAAAATGTACTTTAAATATTAGTTGCATATCCTGGCTATGAAGGCAAACCACAGAAGTTATAATTACACAAATTTATTTTAAGACTATTAAAATTAGACTTGCACGGGTAATGGTCCAGAAGAATGACCTGAAAGGTAATGGATCCATATTACTGTTCTTACGTTGGATCAATTTTTGCAGTCTGGGCTAGTGTCCTGGTTTCAGCCAGGACGAGCTGGTTTTGTCTCCAGCAGCTCCTGGGGTCTGGGTTTAGCGTGTGCAGAACGGTGCCAGCCGCTGCTGGGGGTGGGGGCTGCTGAGCGATCGAGGACATTTGCAGTTTCCCAGGTGGTGCTGCTGGGCAGGTGCAAAACCTGGGAGGGCACGGCCGGAAGAGTTGATCCCAACTGGCCAGAGAGAGTGTTCCATGGCACAGACGGCACGGCCCGGGGTCAGGGAGGGTCAGCCGGTGGCCCACTTCTTGTTTGTTGTTGGGTTCATGTTTTGTTCAGGTTCCTTTCTTGTTCCCTTATTTTTGTGGGGGTTTTTGTTTGGTTGTTTTTTGTTTTGTTTTGGTTTTTTTTTTGTTCATTCAGTCCTGTTTGTTCGTTCCCTCGTTTGTTTGGCTGTTTGTTCCCTTGCTCGCTCTCTCTGGAACTTGCCATTCTGGGAATGACATTTTTCATTAATTTGTTAGGACAGGGTTTGATTCAGATCAATTGGTCATGTTTTCTCTGTCAGTTCTGAGCTTTGCTTCTTCAGTGTTTGAAAAGGGCCTACTCTATTGTGGATATTGCTGAAAAATAATAGTAGAACCATCAATCCCATATAGCTTGAACTAAAAAGAATACTAAAATGGGGTTAGAGTTCATCTGGGAGGGCTTTTTCTCCTTTTGATTTAGTATCTACATTGCACTAACCTACATTAGATTAGGCTGACAAAAATAGAATTTTTTTGCGTGGGTCAAAGACCAAACAAGATCTATCGTTTAGGTCTGAGAACCGATTTAAGTGTTGATTTTGCTGCCTCTGTTGCTGCCACTCCCTACTGACTTAACATTATCCAGAACTCAATTACCTTTGGGTTGAGCAACAATAAAATATTAATTTATGAGGCTATATGCAGAGAAGGTGACATAAATAGTTCACAATTAGAGTGGATCAAAACCTACTCTTTTTATTAACATTGCAATTTCAGGTTCTGCTGAATCAGAGTAATACAGACAAAATATGTTTATGTCCATACTGTGTTTGAAAGATGACCATATTTTCAATCAGGAACCAGAATACCAATTCTGATAAGCAGATAAAAATTCCTTGAAGGCAATAAACATTTTTCATCTATGGCATTGTTAAATAATGCAGTGTACCCATAAAAACATCTCTGTTCAAGAAGGTCCATAGTATGAGCTGTCATTGCTATTTAGAATGATAAGCTGCTGCTCACATCTTGGGAAATGTAAAATATATATTTAAAAAAGTAAGATTTCATTTCTTATGCAACAGGGAGAATCTGAATGAACAGACAGTAAAAAGGATAATCTAATTCTGAACACTGGAAAACATAAAAAGTACTCAACATGGTATTTAGCTGTCCTCTAATAAAAGTACAGCCTCCCTTCTAATGGAGAAAATGAAAGGCTCATTTATTAGGAAACATGAGAAATAAAACTGTTGCCTTGAATTGGAAAGCAGGGAAGTGAAGATAGGTGGCTGTTATTGATGGTAAAATAGGAAACACTGTAGAAGAGAAACATAAAAAGGATTGGAAGAACCACTGAAATCTCGTGTTCCTGCCTTTGGTCTTTCATTAGGTAAGGATTATGGCACCTCACTGTTACAGATACCCGTTATAGTAGAAACAGATATTTTTAGGGTTGTGGTATTTTCTGACCAGGTAGTCACATCTGCTTATACATGTGCTTTTTCTGTATAAATATATAAGAACATGTGTGTATACATATATATATACACATACACCCAAAATATGGAAGTTTATGCTAAAGAAGAATTCAGCAGTATGTAGTTTTTATTTGCATTTCTCCATTATCATTTCCTTCTCTGTTTTAAAATAGTCAAAGAACCATTAAGGGGATAAAAAATTGTTTATTTTTGAAGATGAACAGGATGTCCAACTGTTTTGAAGATTACCCAGTGCTAAAATGCTTGTTGATGACTCTCACTGTCATCAGAACAGAGGGTATTGCAGCAAGACTGGGCACATTCCCGCCTGATATATCCTAAGTATAATCATTCAGATTTACTTGTGTGTCTTTTGTAGCATCTTCATTATAGCCTGTTTTCAAAAGTGTGCATCATATTTCTTGCTGAGCATACATGCTTCTGGCCTATCACATACTTAACAGGTTTATATGCCAATATACTTGACTCTGTGTGTGGGCATGTGTGTAAAAACATATTAAAAGTCATCTTCTGATGAGCTCTTTATTGATTTCCACTTTTATTACAAATTGCTTTAAGGGCTGAAAAGTGCTTTACATTGTGCACATGGTCTTTACAATGATGGTATTGATAATGGATATGGCTCACCAGCTACAAAATACCATAGACAACAAATACCAAATTTTCTATTGGTAGTACACAACAAAAGTGTATTGAAACCAGAATACAGTGACAAAGCCAATGATGTGACTAGTATAAAAAATCATCGCTTTCTAAGAATCCATATGTCACAGAAATACATGGCTCTAGAAAATGGCATAATCCCATTAAAAATGTGAAATAAATAATAGGCTATTAGTAATGTTTACCATTTAAGTTCAACAGGGTTTTATAGGCACTGAAACTATAGCAATGCTCATGTAGATATAGTCTCATACTGCAGATTTCTCAGTAAATTTTAAAAACATAAACACTTTCAGGCAGGAGGCAAGAATTAATTTTATTGGCCTGTGTCTTTTGCTTAGATGTATGGCAATTGTTTTATCAACCCAGAGCAGATGACATTGAGATATGGCCTTAGTGAACAGGTTAAACGATTCAATGAGCTTGGACAATTGTTACCAAAGAGAACAAATCATTAAATAAATTACACAATCCACAGTACTGCATGTAGTCAATCCACTGTATTTTAAAACCCAGTGTGAAACGTCATCTGGGAAACCAATTACTTTATAGTTTCTAGAGCTGCCTCTTTAATTCTATATTATGTTATTTTTTTCCAAAACAATGACCTTATTTATTTAAAATATTTTGAGGAGGAAAGCAAGTAATAATCATTACGAGAATGTCAGTTTTATTATCATGGCATAGATGAGGTGGTGCTATTCACTGGCAGAATAGGTATGTAGCATATTTAGGTTATTTTGGTGCATTAAAACCACATGACTAATCAGCTGGCATAGGGGGGCATCAGTAGATGGTGCCCAAGAATATGTAGCAATGCAGGTGTCTGCGGAGCCCCAGTAACACTTCCTGCTCTGTGACCCAACACACGTGTGGCACACTCCTTTGGGACCGCTGTTCACACCCGCTCTCTGCATAAGTCTCCCGGTAGCCAGACCCAACCATCTGTGCATACTGGTTGGGCTACATTTGAGCCTGTTACAGGCACACGGTGACACCCATGAATTTGCCTCCAACATCTCCAGGGGTGATCGAAGCAACAGTCTGAACCAATGTTGGTGGGATGCGTTCCTAAAAATGACACAGTCTTTTTTTCCAGTGTAACTGTGGTGGGTTCACCGTGTCTGGCTGCCATATGCCCAACCCAGCTGCCTTCGCCCCTGCTCCTCAACAGGACGGGAGTAGAAAATAAGGGGAAAAACTCATTGTTTCAGACAAAGACAGGGAGACCACTTACCAATTACCATCATGGGCACAACAGCCTTGACACAGAGAAAGTGAATTTCATTTATTGCCAATTAAAGTAGGTTGTGAGAAACAAAGAAAAAAACTAAAATAATTTCCCTTACACCTCTTTTCTTCCCTGACTCAACTTCACTCCTTCTTTGCCAACTCCTCTAACCCCTCCACCCCCAACTGGGAGTCTGGGGATGGTGAATGGGGGTTGGGGTCAGTTCATAACAGTTCGTACCTGCTGCTCCTTCCTGCTCCAGTGTGGATCCTCTCCAGTGGCTGCAGTCCTTCAAGAAATTTCTCCACCATCCGTCCTCTATGCGCTGCGGTCCTTTGGGATAAATCTACTCCAATGTGAGCTTTTGATGGGCTGCAGCTTCCTTCGGGGCATTTCCATCCACTCGGTGTAAAGTCCTCCACGAGCTGCAGGTGGATATCTGCTCTGGCGTGCTCCACCACCGGCTGCAGGGGCATGGCCAATGCACCATGGTCTCCTCCACAGGCTGCAGAGGAATCTCTGCTCCAGCACCTGGAGCACCTCCTCCTTCTCCTCCTCACTGACCTTGGTGTCTGCAGGGCTGTTTCTCACAATTATCTCCTTACTCCTTACTGCTGTCAAGCACATTTTACCATTTCTTAAATGTGTTTGCAGAGAGGTACCATCATCTTGGCTGATGGCCTCAGCTGTGTCCCTGTGGTGGGTCCATCGTGGAGCCAGTTGGAACTGTGCAACATGGGGGCAACCCTGGCCTCTTCTCACAGGGGTGACCCCTGCACCCCCCGTTACCAACACCTGGACATGGACACCCAGCAATCAGAAGATCCTACTTTGAGCACTGCTAGGACGGAGGGGCAGAACCATCTGCTTCTGCCACATGCAGCTTTTCCAGAGGAAGTGCACAGAATACTTTATCCTGGTGTCCCTGTCCTTTTCCAGGAAAGACTTAGAAACAAAAGAAAGTAAAAAACACTTTAAAAAAAGAGGTTCAGTTCCTACAAATAACTTTGAACACAAAATAATTAATAGTTAATAGTTGGGTGCACTTTCAAGTAGGTCTGTGTTTCCTTAATTTCAAAGATGACGATGTAAATCTAGAGCTTTCTGGTATATATGTTGATCACCAGAGTTTCAAACTCTGATGATCAACATATATACCAGGAAAGTAATAATATATTTCCATACTTTATAAGCTGACTAGCTATAAACAGTACTACAGGCGACATCTGAGCATCTTTGCAGATCTGAAAGCCAGTTATTTATCTTCTTTGTCCACAACAATCACCAGTGTTTCATCAGCTATTTCAACCAAATATATTTAGATTCTCACCTCAAAAAAGTAATGTGAACAGCTTTGTTGCCTTCCATCCTTTTTTTTTTTTTTTTCCACAGTATGTTTGCAGCCTTTGATACAAGGATACTTCAATGTCAGTGTAGTCCAGTCATCATGGCTTGTTTTCACTGCCATAAAACTGAAAAGACTTTTCCTCTGCTCTGTCTGAAGAAAAAGAAGATATATTATTTAGTGTTATTAGAAAAAGAAAAAATTTAAAAAAATTCTTCACGACAGTATCTTTCCTTCCAGAGCTTGTTAGGGTTTTTTCGCATGGTTACATGACTAATCATATCACAGTGCTTGAATATGAACCCATGAGTACTATTAAAGCATATGGCAATGATGCTGAAGTTACCAACCAGAAACATGAACTCCCAGCTGGAAGATGATATTTTTGCACTTTCCATTTAACCATAAAGAAGCTAAGGGCTTCTGACAAGGAAATAATCAACTCAAAAGTAATTAAGATCTTTACCAAGGCTCTTCAGTTGGTTAAAAAGTGTTTTCTGCCTGAATCTTTATTTTAAGATCTTTCTAGGCTTTTCCTGTAAAAACCAATGCATTCAAGGAAATGTCTGAATCTTTATTTTAAGATCTTTCTAGCCTTTTCCTGTAAAAACCAATGCATTCAAGGAAGCGATGGCAGTGGTGAGCAGAGAAGACTGCAGTAAATCCTGTAATAACATATAAGGGACAGCCAGCACATGTCTATATCATCTTAATTATGCACCATCCAAAGCCTAAAGCCAAATCGCTGTGAGTGGATTTTTTTTTTTTTCCTGATGTGAGTGACTCATGCATGAGAGCAAAAAGACACGTGTGAAACCTGTGAAATTAACATTTTGTGATAAAACAAGCAACAAGATCTCTTGTGACCAATTCTTAGAACTTGTGGATAGAACAGAAACTTCTTGGGGCAAGAAAATTCTTCCATTTTTTTAAGTGATACAATGCAGAAAGTGAAGAAAAAACATTAAAACAAGTGCTATGTGCTGTCAATTTCTGTTGTAGTATCACCTGAGGTCAATTTCATACCATGAATGAATACTGAGTTTGGGTAGTCCTGTTCAGTCAGCACTAACCACCTAAAGGGAAGTTCCTACCAGCAGCAGTTTGCTGTTAAAATGAGAATTGGGGAAGAAGAAAATGAAGAGGTCTTTTATTTGTGGGAATTTTGGGGGGAAAGTAAAAACAGAGTATTGAATACAGACAGAAAATGCAGTGATGTCACATTTCACTGGTAAAATCAACATTATCATCCAGTGCCTCATGCCATAGTTGCCTTTTGCTTTCTTGAAACCACCAGATTGTGGTGAGAATGCACATGCATAAAGCACAAGTGTTATGACCATGCAGAAGCTGGTCTGCTGTTATGACCATGCAGAAGCGTCACACTGACGCTTTTGTTCGAAATGCCGCCCCCGTTTTCCTTCAAAAGCCAAGCTTTCTTTTAGTAATTTGTACAAGTACCCTTCAGACTGTGTGCAGAAAGAAATCAGTACTGGGTAACAAAGAGCTCCTGAACAGTCGAACGGGAAGTGGGGTTTAGGCTATCTTAGCCAAACTTCTTTGCATTTCTGTGGAAATCAATAATGACAAAGAACGATTAATTTTGCACTGTTTGAAAATAAGTGTGCAACATGATTTAAAGGGAATTAAAGTAAGTTAGTCAGCATTGTCCAAAAAGATGATAAATGATGTCATCATTGCCTGCCCCAGTTGGTCTCCTCAAACTGGAATTTGGCTCAGAAAATGCTGAAATAAAGATGCTGAAACGTTCTAGCTCATTACTTGCTATTCTCTGTTGCAGAATAAGTGCCTTACATGTGTGAAATTTGCTCCAGTCTGTGTTAGTTAAAAGCCTTGCAGCATTCCGAAATACAGCTATCTTAGCCATTAAGGATAAGCTTCAGCAACGCACAGACCGAGGAGCCAGAAGAAAATATGTAGGGCAGCAAGAAAAGCAATTAGAGCAAAGGAGACAAAACTGGTTTCCAAACTACCAGTCCACTTGTAGTTCATAATGAGACGGTGATGGGGTATTTAGCTCAGTCCCAAAACTACCTCATCCCTCTAACATTTTCAAGTAAAAGATTGACAAGTCTGCAAGGGATCTGCACATGTCTTTGTGAGTCTGAAGAGTTTAGCAAGATCCTCAATTTAAAGTTTTTCTGGGTCCCATTAAAAAGTAGTAGTTATGGTAGACAGAAATGAAAGATGAAATAAAGGATAATCAGCCCATGAAGCTGAAATTGAGATCTATAAGTCTCTCTGGAGGGGAAAAGGAGAGTAAGGTATATCTAAATTTCTTGCATTTTGCCTGAAGGAAGGATGCAAAGTCGGAATGATTTCCTGCTTTGCAAACTGAAGATAGTAAAGTCTTGTCAACCCAGCAACTCTTATAAAAGTTGTGCCCTAAGAGGCTTTCTGGAGAAACTTCCTAGGGAGATCACAGTGTCATTGAGGAAGGCAAAAATCCCAGAAGGACACATTGCCACTTCCAATTACATCGCTCCATAGTCATAGTAAAAGCCTCAACCTGGTTTAACATGGGTTCCTAAGACCTGGTTTTACACCAAGAATTAAACTTGCTCTTCTCAAAGAAAGCGAAGGTCAATCATGCAGTGACAGCAAGATGAAAAATGTTCTGGGAAGAGTTATGACCTTGCATGAGATCAAAAAATATATATAGCTACTCTTTGTTGAAATTCCCTCTAAACTCCTTCATTGCAAAAGAATGCTCAAATAATGAGTATCAGAAGATAGCAAGGAAAGTGACTTACTGTCTAAAAACAAAGGTTACGTGCCCTAGAGTGCCTAAAGAAAAAATTTCCAGATTTCTGAAAAGATTATGAAGCTTGAAGGCTGTAGAACCCATAGATAAAGTTTTTTGGTAAATAAACCAGTCTGCAGCATCATCTTTTCTCTATCTTAGAGAAATGTTGTGTTAGATACAGCTGTAATTAGTATGACAGCACTGATTTCTATAGCCAACTAAAGCACTAAACTTTGACTAAGCATTTTACTTCTACTTTGTACTTATGCTCAGCAAAACTCTGTTGGCCAATGAAACAGCAAGTGCAAAAATAGACTAGCACGGTGAATTAAGACCATATTCTTTTTGTTGGCGTCTTAAAACAGAAGGTTTTACTGGAAGCTGGATTGGACTGAAGTCCAGTATGATATCTCTTACCAGCAACGGACTGACTGAAATAATCAGTACCAAAAAAGTAATGATTTAATATTTTTATGCTTATAAATTAATGAAAACAAGATGATATAGTATGGACACATTCGTCCACTGACATTTTACAAACTATAAAAAAATTTAACAGCTATTAAAAGACAATGCAAATAACATGTAAGCCAGTTAATATCGTATTCTTCCTAGGTTTTCCAGGACTGAAATGACTTATCGACTAAATTTAAGAGTAAGTGAACAAAATAAATAGCCACTTTATTACCAACTAACAGTATGATCATGTTCTCATCACATCTATTACTGTAACATCTAAAACTGTAACCTAATACTCCATCCCTGAAATATCACAGTGTACATTTCTGACATTTAAACTATTTCCGATACTGAAAGTGCAAGCTTTTTAATAATCTAGATAATGCTTAGTGCAAAGGAATGCAGAATAGATAATTCTGAATGTAAAACTCTAACTCCACCAAGCCTCTTCAGCATAATTAAACATAATAAAAAATAAATTTCTATCCAAGATGGTTAGATAAGCAAGGTCGTGAAAGTGTATAAACTATTTCTCCCTGGATTCCATTCTCCCTAGGTACACAGCGGTATATTTCAAAGAGTTCTGTCTCTATGCATATACAAAATTTTTAAAAACCAATAAATAAAAAGAAAGAAAAAAAGGTTAATTTTGCATGAGCATTCTTATGTGATCCTTTTTCCCCTGAGAGCGTTCTGCAAAAACCTGATTGAGATGAGGTGCTGTCTGCTGAAAACCACTGGAGAGGAATTCTGTCATCTCGTTCATGGAAAGGACAGACCTAATTCATCGATCTTCAAATTCAGTACGGCAAGTCTGCACTTTACAGACTGATAGGAGGAACAAATGTTTGTTTCTGTAGGGCCTGATCTGTCTCTCCAGGCTCTGGACAGCTGGCAAAATTTCCGAGCAGGTCCTCTCTCCTCTTTTCAACCCACAATAGCAGAAAGAGTTCCCTCCAGCGCTAACCTCTGTTCCAGCTCCACGGGTTAGACCCCTGTAGAGCCACAGTCTGTTGGCTGTAGCCCCAGGTGGCAAGACCACTCTGCATCTCGGTATATTTAAATAACAATTTGGGCAAAAGTCCAGTTTTGTAATGAGCTGGAGAGATGACCTTTCCTATGATGTTCTCTCTTCCTCCCTACTGAAGTCGAGGAAACCATCTTGGCCGCCAAGGATACATTATTTTTCAAAATATTTCTCTCTTCCATACAATGACTAGCCAAATGATTACCTTACAAAATTAGTATTTCTAAGTTCAGTTTATTCTCAACTGTCTTCTAAAACATCCTGCATTTCCATAAAGCCTGACATCTAGAAGGTCAGATTTAAAGAACAACTAAGAAGTGATGGGAAAAAAAATGAAGTAATTTCTTCTTAAGCTTGGCTTTCAATATTTTATTGATTTCACCATAGTCCAAGATCTTATAGTTCAGATCAAATGGAATATTTGTGAGCCTTTCTGAGTAAAAAACCATATATGTATTCTTAATGTTATCTTATGTCATGAATAATCCTGTTGTCTTCAATGAAACTGGAAAAATCTGACCTATGTTTTAATTCTGAGGGGAAAAAAATAAAAGCCATTGTCATTAAAAGGGTAATTTGAAGGTGCATTGACATTTGCCACACAGAAAGAGTAGAAGTTTCATAATCATTTTAATATAAAATCAAGAGATTTAAAATAATCTTGAATCTGCCTGTCTAAATACATTATTAGGAATTTGAGTGGAGGAATATAATTGCAGGCCCTGAAACAAGGAATATTTGTTAAGGTTTTACATACTGATTTATATCACTGACACTGTCGTGGTTCCAGATGGAATCAATCTTCCATGACTTATGTTTATGAGCTAGCAATGTATTTATGACTTCACTTTTCCATAAAAATACAACGACGACAAAACATTTCACATTTTAAATATTGTATTATAAAAACTCCAATGGGCTTGGAGAAAAGGATTGATTACAAAATTAATTGCATTTGAATAATACTTTGAATCTGTAATTAGTACAATATTTTGTGTTAAAATGAAGATATCTATCCAGTAAATTCAGTATGATTCACAAAACCATATTATTCATTGTTCAAACAGTCACCACTTGTGACTTTGTGTTTTTCTAGGGAATAGTAACTTACCTTCCTCTTCATTAAAGGAAGTCGATCAAGCCTATCAGGGAACAACACGACTACGTTCCCAGTCACAAACCACAAAAAATAATTAAGCTGTAGCAACAAATAATTAATTGAATGAAAATTAATCTTTCAAATATTTTTGCAGATGCCTGCAAATATCAAATTAGTTCTAGGAAAATAAGATTTCTTTGCAAGTAGATGTGAAACATGATTCTTGTTTTGCAAACAGATGTTCTCAGACACGAACTCAGCGAACAGGACTATGTTCCTATAATGTTTTTACAGGTTCAGTTCCTGTATGTATTTCAGAAAGGATAGGTTGGGCTACAGGAGATATTCTGTTGTAGTGCTTGGCTTGAAAACCCTCTTTCGGTTCATGACATGCAATGATTTTTCCAGCTGAGAACCATTCACACAGTGCTAGTGACTGAACTGGGAAGGATTCCCCTACCCCGACTGCCTGTATTAATTCCTTCTATTGAAACTGACCGAAGTCTTTCATCCAGCTAAAATCCCTCAACCACTATCAAAAAATGTAAATTCCATACAAGCTTGCAAGCGCAAGCACTTGCCCAACTCAAATATGCAAAACAGTAGTCTTGGGTTGGAAGAAGGTAACACTACTCAAATTTACTAACTTTTATGCCTATTGTCCAGGCTGTATGATTTCAAGCATAAATATCTCAACAGCTAATCCCTCCCAGGTTGGCAGGGAAGGTGCCCATAGCCATGGCACACATCTAAAGACCTCAAAACTATGGTATGATGTTCTGATCTGCTCATCTTTGTCACCAGCCCAGAAACAGCCAAAATCCATACCTGTGCTCTGCAACTCAAATGGAACAAGATTCAGTATCTTTTCAACCACAGCAACACTCTTATGAGAGTAGAGCAAACAGACATGAATTTGCTAAGCAAACTATCTCCATAAGCTTCTGGTTTTCCTTTTTCACTGCCTAGCATGGGAGAAATATACTGAAGCAACTGCAGAGTCTATCAAAGCAAATTACTCCAGCCAATTATCCCATAACACAAGAAGTATTGGATTTACATGGGGGGGGGAGGGGGGGGGAAGAGTAAATGCCTCTCTGTCTATTGTATTTTGATTACGACTATGAGTTTTCTAATGCAGCACAATTATTCTCTAATTGCTGGCTATTACAGTACTATAGGCTGAAGAGAGAATTAAAGCTTTGAAATTTCATTTGAGCTGGTCTGGCACTACAGCAAGAGAATCCTAAATACCAAATGCACAGCAGCTGGGCCAGTGTTTCTCCAGAATGGCAGGGTAGATTTCACAGGCTGTAAAGTAAACATCTGCTATTCCAGCTACAGCTGCACACCAAAGCCTTTTACAAAGATGTTTGTCTGAGGCATATGCTGCCTTCGTTGTTAATGGCATGTGCATTGACTTTTTTACACTGCTATTTTTTGATAACATCCTAGAAATAGCTCCCAGGTCAGAAAAGCCCACTCACTCTGTCAGAAAAAGGCAATTGCAGTACTTCACAAAATATCTGTGGTCATTTCTCAGAAAGGTACCAGGTAGAGCTTAGGCAACAGAACTGGCAGGTGTTGCAAACCTGAATGTTTGTATGCAGACCCCAATCGAGCGAATCACCGCTACTTTTACATAAAACATTTGCATACACTTATGTGTTTTTTTGTTTTTGACATTTAATTAAATTTAGTTTAAAAGCAATAATTAGGACCTGAGAACTTTTCTGTAAGCTCAGGATGAATCCACACTAAGGGACCTCTTCCCTTTTGAAAGGTTACGAGTTTCTTAAATTACGAATAATTTTAAAAACTCACAGGTGTTGCCTTTGCTAGAATTTGAGTGACCTTTTTAGTGCAAAGATGAGAATCCAGAGTTTTTCAGCACATCTGCACCATCTCATCATGTTCAGACAGCCATCAGGGGTGCACTTACCTGCTATGCCTAGAAATCCTTTGCAATGAATTCAAATAATTTACAGAAATAAAAAAAAAAAAAAAAATATTTCATGTTGTATGACAGGGAGAAGAGTGGTCTTCAGGCCTGTGTAGATGAAGCAATTAATTGCAAATGATAGTAGCATCACAAACAAACAAAAATGAGAGTGAAGACTCAAAGATTCTATCCCTTAGATAATCACTGGTTAATGCCACCTTCATGCAGACTGGCAGTTCCATCCTGGGTAATATAGAATGAAAGTGATGTGCTGGCACAAAACCATATTTTAGTGTTTATCTGACAACAAGTAGGCTGTGGGTTTGTGGGGTTTTGTTTGTTTTAAACAAAAAAAAAAAAAAAAAAAAAAAAAAGCCTAGTTTTTTTTTTCAAAAAAAAAAAAAAAAAAAAAGCTTCCTATTTCTGTCCTTCAAATACCAAGAACATCACTTAAAATAGGAGTTTAATAAGAAAGATGAATCTTTTGGACATCTTGAATAATAACATATTTTTTCAGCTTGCTAGGTGGGTTGGAACGAGTTTTCCAATATATTTGGGGGAAAAAAAAAAAAAAAAAGTTTTATTTTGAAGAGTTTTTTAGTAGATACAAAAATCCCCATTCATAAAACCAGCAGTGGACAGCCACCTGGGACAATAACCTTAACTTCACTTCAGCTGAAAGAAGTTCTTATTTTGTCACAGAGCAAAGTTTTAGAGCAAGACAATCCCTCTCCCAACAACAACCAGTCTGGATTATGGCACTTCCTTGTCTATTGCAGCAGCTTTATGTCATATATTATTTAGTGAGAAAAAGGGCTTTGGATGGCTCCATGTTGCAGGCTTTCTCCTCAGATCTGCTTTTAACCTTGTATAGGAAAATGTGGTAGAAAGTCATCCCAGAGTACTCTGTACCCTGCTAGCTGTATCACTTTGAAGAGAAATAAGCACTTTCAGCTTCAATTCTTGTATTTTTGAACAGAAATTAATACCGACCCAAGATACCCCGTCAAGATCGGCAGCTCTTTTACTGAATTAGTTTTGGGAAGGATATCAGCAACCTCCAGCTGATCCAGCCCTGTTGCGCAGATAAAGCATCTCAGGTTTGTGGGTGACCGTGGATCTAGTGAAATTACCTTTTTCCAGTCAATGAACAACCACCAAGTACAAGATCATTCGCCTCCAGCCTTCACAGCTGACCTCACTGAACTGTGGTGCATACAGCTTCTGTCCCAGCTGGAAAATTTGCAGAGAAGATATCCCTGGTACCTAGATGTTTTCCATCCTTGCAGGTTTACCCTGTCATCTTGCATTGCTTACCCGTGCTGCATCGTATTACAAATGGGACATCTAAACAGCAATAGAGACGCACGTGTTCTCAAGAAGGAAAGCTGTTTTGAATCAGGATAGCTACAGCTGCTTCCCCGTAGCTTCCCAGTAGGTAGCAGCAAATCTAATTTGGGGGGGGATTTACCCCCCAATCCCTTTTGAGCTATTCAGAATGGCAGAGTGAGTGGGAATTCATGCTACATTCAGGCAAAACACACAGAGGCGGCACGGCGCTCTACCAGCACGTTTTCAAATCAAGGGCATGAAATTTTAAAGAGCTTCAAAAAAATGTCTTCCCACAATCTGGCTGAAAGACTCATAAGAAAAGCTGGAAGAGAAAGCAGTATGAGCAAATGAAGTTAAACAAAATAGGAAAAGGAGTACTAACACAGAAGAACAGAACAGCAAGACCTCTGAAAAAGGACATAAAATATTTATTTATTACCTGGAAAGCAATATGTACATTTTTTATCTTTTTATCTGGTTGTACTGTACATACCCTGCACCTGTCATGCTGTCTCAGGAGTGCTTTCAAAGCGAGCGAGGATGTAGGCAGATTTGTATGGTTGAATGGAGAAAGCCCTCTAGCAGAAGTTGATCCAGGAGCAGCCCATGTCCTTGCCTGAGAGTACATCCCCATCAGTCACTGCTGGTTGTCCTAAAGGCTCAATTAAATATGATATATTGCTCAAGAAATGAAGGATTGTGGTCTAACTGCAGAATTCCTAGCCTCCATTCTCACATCTGGTAAATTCTCCAGTCTAAAAGTATAGAGAGGAAGACAAGTGATGATGCTTTTCCTTCCTGTTCATTAATGTATCGAAATTCTTATGCAATCACTGTCAGTCTGTGCCCAGTGTTTCCCAATCCTTGTGTTTTACTGTAATGTATCACTATTTAAACTGTTCCTGCCTTTAGGAATATGTGAAATATATTCAGAAAGCCAAGTTTAACTGCAGCCCCATAATCCTTACCTGGACATATTTCTGGAATAGATAGTCCTACTCCTTCATGTAGATTGCCTATATTATTTTTTCCTTGCAATCACCTTTCTTATTTTCTCCTTTTAACTCAAAGTATGGAACATGTAAATGGTTTTATTTAGTCAGGAAGTAAACTGAGAAGTGGAGTGACTGAGAGACGGAAAAAGGTGGGGGTATAATTATCAAATGAAAGATGGGAGCATTTGTTTTTGGCTTTTTTTGTTTTTTAATGAATGAAGGGTTTTGTCAAGATTTTCTTGTAGCACTGTCTTTAATGTTCAATATTGGCATGTGGGGTAGGGGAGAAAACCAGGGATGAGATGACTCTTCAACACAAATAAAAAACCATTTTGTGTCAGACTGGTACCACTTCCTCATTCCTGATATATTAGTGTTTCTTTGAAAGAGAAGGAATTTGATAATACTGAGCCAAGGCATATTAAAATCATTGTGAGACACTTCTTTCACTACAATGTGCACAGAGTCAGATGTCCAATATATCTCTGACCTCTAATTACTGTCATACTGTTAAAGGATCAAATAGGTAAAAATCTTCAGGAAACATATGCATAAGATCTACAATTATAACGCATTTGGCTTGTTCGTAAGCCTGCATTTTAATGTCTGAAACCACTTTTTAATTAGTAAAAAGCATCCATAGTATGTAAAATCTGTTCCAAAACATCTGCAAGGCACAAAATAAGTCTTGATGGGGAGGGTTTATCACAGGGAAGAGAGCCAGGTGTGGGGTATTTGAAGAGATTTTCAAGAGAGAAACCTTGTCAGAGGTCACAGTTACATATCATAGTTAAAACAGACAAATTTTGTGTGGTCCAAAAGCTTAGAGGTAGCAGGATGTTGGCTTACTTGGCCATGCTGGAAAAGTCACTTAGGTCCTTCTCTTCCCATACTCACATCAACCCCAATGTCTTAATTAACTCAGAGGGAAATCTGGAGGAAAAGCAGAACTTGACAGAAAACCAGATGCTTTCCAGCTTCACTGGATAAACAGCTTCACAAAATAATAAAATGTAACTTATGAGCCAGGTGTTTAGTATAATCATTCCTAAGTACCCTTAGCAATATAGCCAGAGATAACTCTTAAATATTCTTTAGCTTTAATGTCTGCTTTAAACTATTATGCTTTGTTCAGTGTCATAGTGAGGTCGTTTCTAAATGTATACACCAGTACTCACGATTAGAATTGCATCTACATTAACAAAAATATCCTGTTCCAAAGTACCAGATGTTGCTTTCTGAAGAGGTTTATTTATTACTGATTTATTTAGGTTATCCCTTGAAGTGGTTTATTTGTTTATTAAAATGTATTCAGACAGGAAATATTTTAAGCGAAGTCATATGCCTTTTCTCAAAGCAGGGCATCTCAGCCAGCCATAACAATAAATGTTTTTTAACTCAACAATATAAGCATGTTATAGTTGAGCATTATAAAATAAATCAGTACACAAGGTTTTAAAATATGCTATAAAATCTTAACAGTTTGCTGACATGATTATTTCCACTTTTGTGCTGTAGTTAATTTCTAGAGAAAAAACCCAACACATATGGAAAGTATACCATTAAGCACTGTCAAGCTTTTGCAACTGCTATAAAATTTGGTTGTGCCTCTGCACTCACATTGGGATGAGTAATTCTGTGGAAACCAATCAAATTATGTCACTGTAATTCTGTTACAAATAAGAGTAGAATGACGACCTAAACAGCTCTAGCTCAACGTCTTCAAAGACAGAACATAAGAATATGTAAAACAAGCAACTCCCCACTAAAACACAAACTACACACAGCTGAGGCACGTGGCATTTTGGGAGATTCTACGGCAAATCACCAGATCAAGTCTACTTAGATCAGGGGCTTCCAGCCTCATGTCATTGGGGTATAAAACAAGGAAAACTCAGGCACAGTTGAATGCGGAGAAGTCATGGGCTCTGGAGTCCTACCGCCTATTGCTCTCAGGCAGCTGCTCCCATGGGTCTGTCACTTCGCAGGACCCTGGACTACTGCACCCCTAGATCTGCCCTAAACACAGAAATATTGCAGAATTTCCCAGAGGATAGTGCTAAAAAGTGTCTAGCGTAATTTTCTCGTTTTGAAAGGCAAATAAACGTGCTTCTGGGCACACACCACAGCTTCCTCAGGCTGCTGTTCACACCCTAATAAAAATCATGCAGTACATACTGCATTTCATATACACAGCCTGACACAGAGCTTTTGATAATAAGCTATTGAGTTTGGAAGGATGACATCAACTGCAGTGAAAATGTTAATGTTTAACATAAAATGTCCCCGTCATCAATTTAAATACATTTTTTTTAAGGGTAACTGTATCTCAAGGCCAGATGTGGCCCTCAGGATAATCACCAGACAGGCACACGGTGACTTCCATTACACAGTATTACGTCTTCCATCCCTTTTTAGCTATAACTAAGCATAAGCAAAGGAGAGGGGAAAGGTACGAGAAAAACACATTGATAGTAAAGTTGTTAACATCATGTGTTGACATTTAAAACAAAATCTTTGTTTTAAAATACTGTTCTGGGAGGTAAAAGAACCGATGAAATTTTTACAGAAAAATTAATAAGGATCTTTCAACAGTTCAAGACCATAGTTTACTGGCATATTGTTCTGATTTGCAGCAGAGATGGTCCATTCATTGATTCCTGGAGCTGGAGAGACAAAAGAAGGCAGAAATCGCCACCTTGCTATTGACCTTTCCACAGCTCCATGTGAGCTCTCTCAGTGAGGCTGAGACCTAGGCAGTAAACTGTCCAGGCAAGAAAGTTCGCCTTCTTACAAAAACAAACAACCTCGAAGTTACAGGTCTCATCAATCCCATCCTCTTGGAAGCTGCCTGAGAAAAGCTGTGGTTAAGCTTTTAAATACCTTCTCTTTTTTTTTGGTAAGCCATAGGTAGTCTACAAGATAACTACAGATTATCCATAGATAAGGCACACTTTTTTCCATCAGGTTGTAAAATGGAGACAGATAGAGATCAAATCAAGAAGAAAAGAAATTAATGGCAATGTTCAATGTTTGTTCACTTTTTGCCACTTAACCAGGTAGCATTTAAATAAAAACCCATTAATAAATACTTCTGCTGCCCAAATATTTCATTCCTATCTACCTATCCCCAGCAAGAGGCCATGACAATGAAGGTCTCTTGCAGCTCTTCTGACAGTGCACAGGGGACATGACAATAATCCAGAGTTTGTAAGCAGTCTGCACTCTGCTGTGAGGTGTAAGCAGGCACTAAATGAGGTCATTTACTGTATTCCAGAAGCAGTGTAGTCACAGAACTTTGGATTGCTACCCAGACTGTTTAGAAGAGCTAAAGCTGTGGCTTGATCACAGCTCAGCTTTAATCTAGTACTAAATGAGCAACTACCAAAGGGAAACCCTAATGCCACTTCAGCAGGTTTAGGACTCTGCCCTTTTGTCCTGGGTGATTTTTTGGGCATTTGGGCAATTAGATGATCACATACAGTTACAATACTAAGTGCAATTTATAACAGAAAGGGATCAAGCTTTCCAAATTTACATATCTGGAGGTATGTACCTCAATTTCTAGCCAAATCAAAAATCTGACTTAATCCCAAACACCCAATGTTTGCAAGGTTAATGTAAACAGTCTACCAGTAAAACTTTGCATTCTCAGAACTAATTTTTACATCCTTCTCCTTAGATTTCAGTGAGTATCTTCGTAATATGTTTTGAAAAAGATATATAAAGAAATATCCACATTAATTATTTACAGTGGGACAAAATTACAGAGTTTAGAAAACTTACGTGAGAGCTACGTGTAAATACAATTCATTAACATCATCTGCATGTGGCTGGCAGCAAGACTCAACTTTGTCCCTGCTCCTAAAGCATAGTACTTTTACCTTTTGTAAAAAACCCCATATATTAACTTTGCAAAACACTCTTTTCAAGCTCCCAGCTGATGATTATATGAGATTTCCCAGTATAGCTGCTCCCCCTTATGTCTTTTGTTTTAGCTTCTGGCTGAGCTGCATGATAACAATAATGAGTATGAGGGAGAATTCAAATAAGCTTGCTAGATACATCCCATTAAAAAGAAGCCTTCTGTACAATGCATGTGGGATTGTTTAATAATTGCACAGTGTGTGCTGTCTTTTCTTTTTTCATTGTACTGTTCTGGTTTACATGTATTGACCTATTGACTAAAGAACAGGGGTAAGCAGACAAAGATAGAGAAAGAAAAAGCTCTAATTACAGCAACACTGAGAAATCATCTCAAAGAGAATAAAGTTTAAAGGCAGATTTCTATCTGGCTTTCACAAAGACGCACATGGAAAAGGGTGCAAAGTAGCTTGTGCATTAATTAGAATAGCTCTTTCTAAGTTTCAGCAGTGGCAGCGTTAATAGCTTGATGAACCAGTGGTTCCAACCTCCAAAGACACTAAAGCAGAGTGGGAAAGACATTCAGCTACACGGCACACTTCAACAAAAAACTTGGATGCCATTCTGTGTCCCTCTCTCCTTGGACCCTTGGCAGTATTACTCCAGCAACGCTTTATGAATAGGGAGTGTGTCCTGATAGAGCAGATTCCAGGAATAATGCCTTAAAAAATGCAGCCTGAACTCTATTCATCTTCTTATATACATTCTCTTAGGCTAAAGGGAGAACCCCATCCCATCTTTCTTAGCATATTCTCTTCTTATTTCATCTTTTCTTATGCACAATGAGATGATGTGTTTAATTTCACTACTCGGTCCCTTTTGCAGAAAGACTATCAGGTTTGGATAGTGGGTAGCCAGGCACCACGTTCCTTGTGTGATAAGAAGCACAGAAGGTTTTAAGGACTACTGCAAGCAGAAAGGGAAAGTTATGTTTTGCCTAGTATTCACAATTGCCTTCAAAGACTTGATGCAGCAGTGCACCACTGTTCATGAAAACATATGGTAACACAAGGTCTGAAAAAATAAACCACTATCTCTTTAATTAAGACTTCCACGTAATCTCAAAACCACTATGGTAGGATACAAGCAGCCAACTCCAGCTTGAACACTTCAGTGTTACCACAAATGCCCCAAATACCATTTGCTGCTGTTGCCACACCGAGAGGCTAACACGTGAGCTCTGTACAAATGTGCAGATAAAATATATGCACATCTTTGAAAGGAAAAAAACCACTACAGAAATAGCACAGCTGTACACTCACAGAAGCAAGAGCAAAGCTGGATTACACCAAGAAAGACAGAAGAGAGTCAGCCTGAAGGCAGAGATTTTTAGCTATCTATCGGATGAAAAGAGTTTGGGACTGTGAGCAAGGAGATTAGCTCCTGCCATTCGATTTTTCTTCCTTCAGAGAAAAGGGATTCAGTACACTCTTTGTAAATAAACACCACTGCACCACAGATGCATCACTCCACCATCAATTTATAATATGAGAAGCCTTCAAGATCTGGCACTTTGAATCAAAAAGACGGTAAAACTCTTTTGTTCAATATTTGGACTCAACCTCTCTGGTGTTTTTTGGTTTTTTTGTTTTTTGTTTTTTTTTAATTTAATTCTGTATTTTTTAGTTGTTTGCCTGGGTACTTCTTACCCTCCTGCAGCTCTCTCAGCTTAGAGGAGGAGGAAGTCAAGGTTGATGGGCAGCTTTCTCAGACGCCTTCCCAGGGCTGAGTGAGAGCCTGCACAGCATCTCATTTTGTGCTTGCTTTGTCTGTGGTAGAGCATAAAGCGAGGGAGGTTAACGGGGTTTTAGAAATGGATAGAGAATGTTGATAAAAGGTTCTTTAAACCTTGTTGGTCTCAAACTGTTGCAAATCAAAGCAGATTTTCAGAGGGGCTTGGGTCTTACTAAGATACCAAAATAGAGCTGTTTTCAGAAACTGTAAGAGGTCTGTGTGCTCAGCAGACCTCTGCGATTCACAGAGCTGCCACAGTGACCTGCTGCGCAAAGTGTCTCAAAATAATGTGCTATTGCTCAGATTTTCTGAAGGTGACCCAAGGCAGGTCAAAAATACACTGATAAACTAAACTGATTAGAGGCCTACAGCAAATAGGCATGATGATGGAATCTGGGGAACAGAGAGTGAGATTTTTTAAGCCATTTCATTGTTTTGAAGAAGAGAATTCATCAGCTTTCCTGCAACCGCAAGCAGGGGCTTTCAACAACTTCTCATGCCCATCCTGCAGTGACAGACATGAGGTGTAATGGTTTCAGTTTGACCAGGTCAGGCAGTTCACAGAACTGCAATATGACTGAAGTGTAACTAAGGTTTCTTTTAAGGTTATGGACATTTCTGGACTAAGCTGAACCTGGGTAGGCAGAACAGGAACAGAGGCTATGAACTCCATTCGTTGCCATATAGAAATTGTGACTTATTCACATGGGCAAAAAGCTGTAATAAAATTAATAGAATGTAATGCGAATATTAACAAATGAATGTAAAGGTAGATGAAGTTTAATACAGAAAAACACATACAGGTAGTTTAAGGGGGGGGGGAAGTGTACAATTAAGTTGTTAATGAAACCCAGTTTGATTTCTAAAAGAAAATATTTTAGATGATGATGAAGTCAGAAAAAGTCAGAAGGTGATAAGTGAGCAACTTCATCATGTCACCTTCTGTACCATGGTCGAAGGGTTATTACTCAGAGAGGAAACCTGATCACATACACTTCAATAGATAATAGTGATTTTTTGTTCCAAGTCTTTCAAACCTTGACTCATTTGGCTATCACAACCTATTTCAAGCATGGAAGGGCACATTCTGTCTTCACCAACATAGATTTTTCTAAACCATAACATCTGGGAAATTTATTATTAGGGCTGTGAGTTTCTTTTGTCCTTTCAGACTGGGTAGTATTTAGTGCTTTAGAGAATCAGTGGGCCTAGTTCTCAACGGACAAAAATCAACTAATTTACTAGCAAAGACTGTTTTCTGTAATGTTCCTTTTCTCATAGTGCTCTCTACCTAAAAACTTTTTACTTTTTACTTTTTAGGTGCAGATTTTGCCCTTTCAACTAGACTGCTATGGAAAATCAACTACATTTTTTGTAAGATAATCAAGAGTAAGAAGATGATATAGCCTGTTGCTGCTTAACACCACACCCAATTTCCTTATTACAGATTATTATCAGGAAAGGTTTGAATTATGAGCCATTTTGCCTTGTAATTTTACCTTATGGTACAAGAACCTGATATTTTCATTAATCTTTATTAAAATATTTTTTTAAGATAAAAGATAAGAGAGCAAAATACTCTGGAATAGAATTTTCAATGTTATGAATGAATTAGAAACAAATTATTTTTAATTCTACTTGGAAATCTCAAGTAAGTCATCTGTGTGCAGAAGGAGATTTTGTCAAAACTGTGAAACAAATAAAGGAAAATATGAAAACCATTAATTGTGCAAACCAAAGAGAAATATAATTAACCAAACCTACACTTCACTATGTTTCTATTTCTACAACATAACAAATTTAAGTTTTCCCGCTCCTCACTCTTCTAAAAGGTGCACAAGACATGTAAGGAACGTTTCTTTTGCTCTTCTGTATGATTCCTCTGGTTTTACACTCTTGTTTGACAGACAGGCACTGGAACAACAATTCAACCAATATAACTTAACTTATACCAAAACCACAGCAAAAGTGACACATTTAAGGTTTCTCTGTATATAAGGGTCCTATCTGGAGAAGAAAGTACAACTCTAAAAAAGGTAGATTTGTGGCCAGGAAAAAAAAAAAAAAAAAATGCACGTTTCATTTAAATTGACCCTAAACAAAATGACACACAATTGATATCTTTATACAAAACCTATTCACCAGTCCGTTTCATTGCCTGCTAAGAGATAAAAGGATGATCAAAACAAGAGTAACATGGTAAAATCGTCTCTTTTTGTTAATCTAGAAATGGAATCTAAAGAAGCATAACTGAAGAGAGGTGTTCCAATTACTGTACTACACTACCATACATTTTAATTTTAAAATAGAATTTGTAATATCTCAGCTTGTCCCTCTGGCATCTGCAGACTTCCTGAGGTAGCAGAACGAGGAGGAAAGCTGGAGGTTGGGATTCATCGTCAGAGTTTCAACCACAGTTATTGAGAGACAATCACAGCAAAACTAGGGATGCCATGGAGGCTTTATCCTCAGGGATATTCAAAACTGAACTGAACAAAGCCCTGAGCAACCTCACCTACCTTTGATGTCAGCACTGGTATTAGCAAGGTCCAGACTCAATTAACTCTGGAGGTCTCCTCTTGACTCTGCGACCACAGCTGCTTGCAAGCACGGTGAGCACAACAGGACAATCTGTAATGTGTTTGTTAGCAGAAACAGACAAATTGAGAAGAACTAAAATGAGTTTTTAAACCAAGCTCAAAAGGCTGATCAGAAACCAAAATAGCCATAAAGGTTTGGGTTGTCTTCTTATCCCGGAAAGGCCACTAGTCCAAGTGTTTTATTCTGTCAGTTGTCAATTGTTTAGATAAAAACGTTAGTTCTATTCAGTTCTGAAATAGGAATGACCATCACTTTCCCTCCTTTTGGTGAAACTGATACATAAAGCAAATTCCCTTTATAGGTAAAAAACATGGGATATCTGTTGATGATCTTACTACGCAAAGTATTCAGGCAGTTATAGATGGATGTTTTTGGCTGGCAGGTCTGACACAAAGTGCTGTGCTAGACACTGGCTATGTCTTATTGTCTATAAAATTATCTCGTCTTTGCTTCTCTGTCTTTGCCAAAGTGGACAAATCTGTCCAGAATTCTTACTGACAGATAGTTTTAGTATCAAGAGAGGAAAACACAGGCAGCACAGCTGGGACAGCAGTTAGGCAGTGAGAGCCAGGAAGACAGACACAGAGAATAGGAGGGCAGATTCAGGACACATTTCTTTCACTTCATAGTGATGGTCCAACATCTCCAAATATACTCAACATAATGAGGGAAATGTTAGAGGTTCGTGGAAAAAAATGTTCTGGACATGAAGCGTTGTACTGTCAACTTTTCCTTTCCCCCCTACTGCACTTAACTAATCATTTCCCACACTTTCACCCAAAAAGCACCATTTAATTACATTGAACTTACAGTACATCAGTTTTGATCCCATGACTTTACAGTTTGTGGGATATAACTGGTCATTTTGTTTAATCCAATCTAATCTCTTTGTTTTCCTTTGCCTCCCCAAACAGCAACTTTTTTCATTTCCAAAAGCTGGAGGATTACACCACCTTCACCAAACTGACAAATGATGGAGGCCTCCGAGAACATCAAGCAAATGTGACCTTAAATGGAAAACCACCTTAGTCCCGTGATTTAAAGTCCTTTATAAACTGTTCTCAACCAACTGGTGTTGAACCTACCAGTGAAAGCCAGTGATCTGTTTCAGAGGGATTTCTGTCCTGCATCCCTCAAAAATGATAATATTCAGCTGCCCCCCCAGTTCCCTCAGATCTGGGTTTATTTAAACAACTTATATAGGCCAAAGAAAGACAACTCACGTGCTGAGTGAGAAATTGACATTATCCAGTATTCTACTATTCAGTATCTAATAAGAAAAGGAGATTTTTTTAGTAGCTATTTTCTCAAGTGAAACTTATCTAGAGCTGAAAAAAAATAAATAATGACATTATCTGACTTAAAATATACCAGAAAAGACAGGCAGTTTTCTTTAATGCATTCCTATGCAGCATATTTAAAAGGAAGACATTATAATCAAAGAGCAGACGTAGCATATGGGACGCCTGTGAAGATGAAAGTAAGAAATGTGGGTTTGTTCGCTTTAAACTGGTTTAAGGCTTGAATGCAGAAGACGACACATACTGCCGATCAGAAGGAAAAAAAAAAAAAAAAAAAAAAAAAGGAAAATAGCAGATTTTATTGTCTTTATCACTATAGGCAATCAAGCAACTCCAGCAATAAGATTTGGCTGTATATGAAAGAGGTAGCACTGCATGAGATGCCAAGAGAACTGCTGAAGAGCTTTTAAGAAGCTAGTTCTCTGCTATGCAACTATACAGACAATGGGACTCTCAGAAATGTCCTAAAGGTCAGATAATACATTTCATAGTTAGTATTACAGAAACAAAGACAAATACAAAAAAAAAAAAAAACACACAAAAGAAAAAAAAAAAAAAGATACAATCCAAGCATGACTATATGAGTATTAGAAAAAGGCAATTTTTAGTGGCCTGCAGTATTATGGAATTAAAGAAGGAACAGCACAACAAAAAAGATCATCCTCATAGTAGTGCAGTACTAGATAGTATATATCATTTTAAAATGTCCAACTAACAAGTATTTGGGTGAGTAATCCCACAGGTGGAGGCCAGAACCTCCCTCCCACCTCACGACTAGGGACTTCCAATTTTAAGGTCTTTAGGCTTATTTATACCCACATTGCTGTGTCAACATTGTCATGTGGCAATAGATCAAGACAATAGCTTTGTCTTTTTCTGTGGTGTTTATCACCCAAAAATATTTGTAGAGAGCAATACATAGCCTCTCAGCTTCACTACGCTAGGCCAAACATGTAAAGCTGGTTTTGTCAGCTGTGGCATGCTGGAATGGTCAGGGTAGTAGTGACTTCTCTTCTTGGGCTCAGCTTATTAGCAAGACCAGGTTCTTCTTCCAAAAACTTCAAAACACATGATCATCTGGTTCTGGTGGGGTTCTTTTCTTGACATAAATATGCATAAGAAAATAGACATCACTTTCCTCAGTCATTACCAGTACTTCTTTTGCCTTTTTCTCCAAACATTTAAGGTTTTTTTGAACAGTTATAACACTAATTTTACTGTTATTACCAACATTGATAATATTACTTCACTGCTTAGTAAAGACAGTATGGTAAAATGGGAACTATTAAACGACGATATGAAAACATATACCTACCCAGCTTCAAAAACTAGGGATTTTAAAATAAATATTTTATAATATTGTTCCTAAATTAAAGTGTGCAACAGAGTCAAGGCTCACTGGAAATGCTTTTACAATATTTTGACAAAAGCAAGAGTAGGAAAATTACTGAGAAGGTTACAAAACTGTCAGAAGCAAACAAATTTCTTTAAGGTTCAAGAAAAAAGTTTACCTGTTGAATACTGTGCAATTGATTTAATGGTACAGTTGGTATATTTTTTTAACATCTTTGATCATCATTTTTGTTCATCTTTGAAATTTAAGTGTTAGCTTAGTCCTTAAACCAGCAAAGAACTTAATGTGCTCAAACAAGCTACTGTCATGCTTAGAATTGAGCAGGATCAGGACTGTAGTTATTTTATAAAAACATACATCTATAATTTTATAATTTAAGCTACACAAGGCATTTATTTTCCCCTTTTCAAAAATTTCCAGGGAATTAATATTACAGATTATCTTGTTTGCATATCACATAGTATATATTACTGTGTAATACTTTCATTACTCAATTAGTGTTTATAGATTACTTTGTTTTGTAATCTGGGGAAGTAACCTTTTAAAGTATGGCATTCCCTTTTCTCGTAGCTGGTGACTTTTCTGGTTCTTTTCATGGAACCTCATTATGTTTTCCAAATGCTCCGTAGATAAGATGCAAAAGTTTACGTGTCTGGGTTAAACTAGAGTATATAGCCATGAAAGTAAAGCACTGACTTTTGATTTGTGCCAATAAATGTTCTAAAATGACTTCACCAGATTCTACATAAATTTCAGAGTACAACTACTAAAACTGAGATGGTTTATTACCAGGTTAGAGAATATATATTTTTTTTAAACTGTAAACAAAGCCCCAGAGATAATTGTTTAGGACCTTTTATTGGTATAGTGCTTAAAACCTTAGACTTTTTATACTATTTAAAAGCCAGCATGAACTAGATCAGAGTAATTAACATGTAGCCAAGTAGAAGAAATATTCTGCTATGAGTTTTCTGCTATTTTAAGCAGTGATTGTTAGGCCTACTAAAAACCAAAAACTTACCATGTATGTCTCTCTATCGGCTATAGAGTGAACCAAGAGCAAAAGCTAGATACTTACACAGTATTCAGTCCATTTCTTAGAACGGGCACCCAGTGATGAACAGATTTCTGTAATTTTTCATGGTACTCTACACTATTATGATTAGAACTGTTACCCAAATGAAAGTCAGGATATTTCTCACGCCATAAGTAAAAATTAACTAAAATCCTACTTAGGAGTTTTGATGGATTGAATGGTGGAAACAACAATGAGAAAATTTGCCTCTGATATAGAAGTTCTTTAGCTTTTTTTCCCCTGTCTTCTTAAATTGTGTAAGATGGCAAGGAAGGTTCCAAATTTATTATTGTTTTGGATTTGAATATGTGAAAAGGGTGTTTTGTTATCAGGTAATACATGTATTTTGTTAGGAAAAGCGTAAAGTCAAGTTGCTTTAAAATCCAGAAAATAAGGGCACTCATAAGATCACAGTGATCATAATGATGTTATATATGTAAAAAAGATGTAAACATGAATAGCAGTGCATAACCAGTGAAATTAGGCATCATTAATATATTGTGTCTGGAGAGCTAGTTGCAGCCTGGTACTAATGGGTAAATTGGATAGCTGCCATTGTGAAACTATTTTTATAAAATCATTGTCTAGGATTTTTCCATAATATTGCTCATCTTAATCTACTGAGTCAAAAAGACTGGAAGCATGAAAGGAATACTCAGTGTTTAGTGAAGGTCTTATCATTCCATTATTTATTTTATACTGTATTCAGTGTGACTAGTCAGAAGTGCCCACAGAAAAGATAATAAAGTATTGAGCTCTATCTAATCCAGTACTCAGCACTCCAGTTGTTTAAAAAATTTGGACAAGTTTTTTATGGGCTCAAGCTTCCTGGGGTTTGACTCCAGAAACCACTACATTCTACCACATGTTTATGGGGAGAAGTGTACTGTGCAGCTTTATTGACCAATCTCCTTGAAAGTGCATAGCTGAGAAGACAGGAATCGCTGGGCTCACATAAAGAAGAGATGAAAAGAAAAAGGCTTACTTCTACCTATCTATCAATCCTCTACAGCAGAGTCCCCTGCTCTCACTCAGAAGGGTCCATCAGTGTGGTGACTGTGAAACATGTGGGTTGTTCACCAACCAGTGCTTGACTACTTACAACACATCACATCCAAGAAGTCATGTTTATTGCCTATGTTAAGTGCATTGAGACGCTCCTGACCTCAGTTATGGCATGGGACAATCACAGAATTGCAGAATGGTATAAAGGAGCTCTGGAGATGATCCAGCCCATCCCCTGCTCGAGCAGGGTCACCCAGAGCAGGTCGCACAGGGCCGTGTCCAGGCAGGTTTGAGTACCTCCCGAGCAGGAGAACCCACACCTCTCTGGGCAGCCTGTGCCCGTGCTCTGCCACCCTCACCTGAAGGAGTTTTTCTCAGCTGGATTTCAGCTGGAACTTCCCATGTTTCAGTGGAAACAACAGAAAGTCCTTACATGATGTGCTTGTACTGCTTGCACAGTTGCATGGACCATCCCACAGAAAGAAACCTGTGAAGCCACATCTATTTGCAGATCACCAATCTTTTTGAGCCATGTCCAGCTTTGTATGTAAAGGATGTGTCTACATCAACCTGTTGATAATATGACTGAACACAGAATACACCACGGCATAGACAAGGTGCCCTGATACTAACCCGGGGCAGCTCTCATTGGCTGGTAGAGGGGTGTTGCCTGTCAAAGAAGACATCTTTACATCATGACAGAGCACATGAGCAATTGACAATTTCCCCAACTGTTGCTTATCAGTGGGTAAGATTATTCCTTAACGGTGTTGTGCCTTGCCTACATGGAAAGTGAGATTTTCCCTTTTGCATTTCACTCATGCTTAGATCTCTTGCATTCTGCTCAGGCTTAATTATATTGATTGTCAACTTATATTAATTTAATAAAGTTGATTAGACTTCGTCCTTAGACCGTTGCTATTTTATCATCCATTATCCAAAGAATCCTTGTTGTGTGACTTTAAGACATCTTACCTTGATGTGACCTTTCTCAGTGTGATATATTTATTTAAACGGACTCAAACAGACACATATACACACACTGACACAGATAAAACAGTAGAAAGTGTTTAGGAAGTTCAATGAGTATGTGCTTGTGTGTGGAAGGAAAGGAGTGCCATGACACCTACAGCAATTTGACTGAGAAGTTCATACACTTCAGTCCTTAAGTCCTGCAGCTCAATGTAAGCTGATAAGCCATGACAAATCTAATACAGCTAGAGAAAGAACACATAAAGCATATCTTATAATACATAACACATGAAAGTCATTCCGTTAAAAAAATCTAGCACAATTAATCACAGTTAAATTCAATACATCAAGTTCCTGCTGCACCTTATCTTGAAATAGAGTGAAGCTAAACAACATTGGAGGTTCCAACAATCAAATTGTAGTAAACAGAAAGGAGATAGCAGTTGAGCTTTCATGCCTCTGCCATGAAGATATGATACACAGGTCAGAATATATAATAGACCGGAAGCAATGACAAACCAGTAAACCTTATCACCTAAATGAAAAAATAAGAGAAAAGAAGGTATAGCTGTATGCATAACTATGTATTTTCTTTTTAAGATCTTCTATAACTTTGTTAATGCAATAGCTATGACTAAAGCTGCTGAAAGACTGCTTTAAATGGGATGCAGCCAAAGAAGTCATTTTCTTAACAAATACTCGGTGAATTTAAGCCTAATGTTCATTAGAAAACATTTTTTAATTGTTTCTAAAACAAATTTTCACATACACACATATACATATATGCCTGTGCTGGTGGGTAAACCTTCGCTGGCTGCCAGACACCCACCAAGCTGCTTTCACTCTCTCCCTTCTCAACATGATGGGGGAGAAAATAGGATGAAAAAGCTCCTGGGTTGAGATAGGGACAGGGAGATTGCTCAGAAGTTACCATCACGGGCAAAACAAGCATTACTCAGGGAAGGTTAATTCAATTTATTGATAACTAATAATAGAGTAGGGTGGTACCTAGGTTTCGGCTAGAATGGCACTAATTTTCTCCCAGTAGCTACTGTGCTTTGCATTTAGTGTGGGATTTGGTATGTGAGGAATGTTGATAATACACTGATGGTAGCAGTTGTTGCTAAGAGATCGAGTATGTTTTTCAGCTTCCCAGGCTTTGCCAATGTGCAGATGCAAAAAGCTGGGAGGGGCACAGCCTGTATAGTTGACCCAAACCGGCCAGAGGGTATTCCGTACCATAGATGGCATGGCCGGAGTATGAAGCAAGGGGGAGAGAAAGGAAGTGGTGGGGAATGTTCAGAGCAATGGTGTTTGCATTCCCGAGTCGTTGTTACGTGTGCTGGAGTCCTGCTTTCCCAGAGACGCTGAACACCTGCCCATGGGAAGGGGTGAATGAATTCTGTGGGAAGAGGGAGAAATACTTCTATGCATTTATTTGCAGAACCGGAGAGCGTTCTGACACAGAGGTTCATCAGAAAACTGCAACTTCTGTCATAATGCAGCCATCATGTCTTAGTGGTTTCCCACCACCTCACCTGGAAGGCTGTTACTGACCCATCTTTCCCGGATTCAGACCCCAATATCTGCATTGCCACAGGTCAAAAATCCCACATCTCTCACATGACCTGTTACAGCTCCATGAGTTTGGAGGCCTTGGAAGACCCAGTTCTTGGTCTTCTCATTGCTCTGTTCTTCAGCAGAGCTCTGAGGAGGTCATGCCTGACTCCAAACGTTTCTCAGGTACCCTCTAGAATGTTTCTGCCAAGTCAAGGACATTTTGAGGTCATTCCCAAGCATTAGGACAGTACAAGAAGTTCCTGGGTAATGGGACAGAAAAACAAACAATTTTTGATCCATTTCCTCCTAAAATTACCTTTAAAATTTTTTCCGAAGATCTGAAGTAAAAATTACGACCTAAAACCAAAACCGTTTTCACAAACTCCTCTTAGGTGGTGTCCACGAAGGAGATGACTTCCTGAATGCCTCCCCTTTGTTATCCATAGCTTCTTGTTATTTTGAATGTGTATTTAACATTGTAACATCTCTGTGAGGAAAGGCACAGTTAGCATTTCAGTCTTGCACAGGGGAAAAGAAGTACTGATATCCCTGTAATTCACTGAGGAAGAGCGCAGCGATCTGCTACGGCTGCACGGGACAGTGCCAAGCATGTAAAGGTTCTAGCTGATCTTCCTGACAGGTATATAACCTCCCAGTTCCAGAGAGAACTCAGGTGCCTGGACTCATATGTCTCTTCTTCTCCCATAGTAGTGTGGTATGCCATCAGGAGATGACATTCCCAGGGAAGACCTATCTCGAATTGAGCCAGCTCCGGTGTCTCTATCATAAAAGACAAGAGCTTCAGAAACCTCTTGGGACTTCATATTCTCCCGTGAGCATCTGTAGACCATGTCATTTTATCTCTGGTGCTACAATTACCTGAACCAGCTGGAATAATGTTAGATCAGGCATAATCTATTGCAATCAGGTCTCATTGGTGTGTGACTACAGCCTCAAATTTATGTAAGAATTACATAGTAGAAGAGGAAAGCTGGTCTTTTCCATGAGTATGTTAAAATATCAATTCATTCAAATATTTGAATTATTAATAATGGAAACATTTTATGTCAATTTCATTCAGCAATATAAGTTTACAATTGCTATGTCTGTGTGTTTGCACATAATAACCAATGTTTCCAGTATCCTTCAACATAGCAGCTCTCCACTGGTTTCTCAAGGAATCTGGGATGCAAAAGGAACAGGAGGTCAGGCAATACAGCTTTCACAAGTTTTATTCTTGAAGTGATTTCATAATTTTTATCCCGTCATTTATGTTTTATGTTGGGTACTGACATATTTTGAAGGATTAGGAATTAATTGCATTTCAAATTATGAACTCTCATATCTGAAAAGTGTCATTGTGTATCTATTTTTTATAATCTCTGGTTGCTTGCATTCTCAACACAAAATGGGCAACATCTGCTGGAGAAAATGGTGTAGTCGAGCTTCCACACACAGGAGGGACAGACCTACCTCTGCGTGTCACAAGGTAATTCTCTCCATGGGAAGTCTTTGCCTCACTGCAATAGAAATAGCCAGGCAGTGCACAATATCTGAGAACTGTTCTTGCCTCTTTTATCCTCACAGCTGACAAGTCTTTCTTAGGCTCTTAAAAAAAAAGAAGAGTTCAAGGATATTCAAACACATGCAAAGCCATTGAAGGCATGCTTCACACTTGTTTTATTTATAAGCCTTTCCATTACTTTTCCCTGAGAAACAATGGGCTCTGCTTTTGAGTTCTGTCATGGGGAAACAGCATAATTGGGGAATGCTCATGCCTGGGACTCGGAGTCCTGGCTGCTTTCTTATCCCACATACATCGATGCTCATTTGCCAGCGCTTGGGTGTGTTGCGTGCTGGCTCAGCACTCCTTGAGCTCAAACACTGGCACGAGTTTTAATATGATCGCATGTGGACATCCAATAGTCTAAGGAATTCTGGGGACTCGGAGAGCACATGAAATTATCCTTCAGGAGTAGCAGCTCTAGGACTGTGAGGCTGGTGTAGAATTTAGAAATGGAAGAAGCTGCGACTCTTAAGAGGGAAATGCAAAACTGTTTCTTCTGCAGTAAGTTACTAGATTAAATACTGCCAGGAGCATGAGAGCCTAGAGAGGGGTCATGGTAAGGAAAAAGGCCTTGAATAGCTACGCCTGAAGAGTAGAAAGTGCATGTCCAAAACCCAAAGATCCACATCAGAGGGTCATAGTAACATGTTGCCAGTTTGCCAGTCTTTGCATTGATATTAGCCTTACATCTCAATTTGTTAAATGGGTAAGAGAAATAGCACTGACAGATAAATGGGGGGGAGGGGGCAAGGCAGGCAAGAAAAGAGCTGTAAATCTGGTCTCTGCAGAAAAGAGGTGAAAGTACTAATGAACAGTTTGTTTCTTGCATTGTCAGGGAATCTTCTTTCTCTTCTCAAAAGCCCAAAAGGATATAAATGAAATTAAAGGTTCATTAACATGACTAATTAATTTTGTCTCTTACTCTTCATTTCACAATTGTAACCTATCAACATCCATAATTAGGTTGAGGGTGCTTCACTTTTTAATGGAATGCAATAATAAGAGGAAGGATTCATTCTGATTAGACATAACCATTATTTCTAATATGCAATGTATCAACTTCTCAGCTAATTATACTGTGGGAATTATCATGCTTCTTGCTATTGAAATTAAGAAATCATTTCATAACTCCTCTTTTCATAGGTTATTGAGGTTTCAGGACATTTGTTTCTCTTAATTAGGTTATTTAAGTACCGGATAAAATTTGCTAGTTGAATACAAAAATCCTTTCAGCTCTAAAGGAATTAATTGTACTTTAACTAATATTTTATCTTTTCAACAGTTCTAGGGTCCAAAGACACATATAACAATTATATGCCAATTATTCCCTTCATCTGAGTTGCCTTCAATATTGCCTTAAGGAGATTTTATTCCAGCCATTATCTCTTCTCAAATCTTATCAGTGTGGCTAAAATTCTGTCCCAGTTAACAGTGGTGGTGAAGCGGATTGACTTTCATCCATGAAGTCTGTTTGTGGGATTAGGTTATCTATTTCTAAATTACTCTGTGAATAAAGCCAAAGGACTGTGACATCAAAACCAGGCTGCGAGGTCAGAACAAAGCGGCTCCAGCACAAAGCATGAACAGAAATTTCTAATCTGAACTCGTCTTAGGCACAGCAGCTTTCTAAGTCCTGCTGGGTGCTGGTATCTGGCCACTTTTGAGAGCAAGTGCAACGACAGGAGTTGCTGGATTCTTCCACAGCAAAATATAAGCTGTCATTATCACTAATGAACAGTCATTGTAAATGTAAATTGCCCAGGAATTGTGAAAGGGATATAAACTAAATTAGATGCTTTTGCCACTTCTGCGTAAGGCTTGCATAGGTAGAACATATCTACATTAGAAATACTTCTTGAATTAAATGAAAAAAACAATGGTACTTTACAACCTAATGGTTCTCATAACCATTCTCAAAGTATCACACATTGTCATACTGAAAACACTTAAAAAAACCAAAAATAACATGAGCATTAAACAAGTCCGTGCTTTCAGCTCCATTTGAGATTAAGGCTTTGCTCAAAATGTAAAGTATTGGTTCTTAGTAGTAAAATTTCCGGATGCCTTTTTGATCCAGTGTATTTTTCAGACACTCGCCATCTGGCCTAACAGTGACTCACTGCCTGTCAGTTACCTACCTCTTACTGGTCATTCTGTTGATCAGTGACTGACTCTATGGGTCTGTCCCTAGAAAGCTGGTTTGTGGAAGTGAGTCCCTGAGGGTTCTGCTTTGAATAAATACCTCAGAAAGAAGGTAAATTTAGAGTCATTTATAAGGTTGGGCTGGGCAGATATACACATGATGAAACTTAGGATAGTTAGTTGCTGCAAGGTTTTCTTTGAATACTGATTGTCACATAAATAGAGCATGACCAGGCAACGTTCCTACCCAGAACTTGGGTCCTACTTTTCATATCAATGTAATACAAAGTAGGGTACAGTGAAAGGTACTGAATATTGGCCTGATATACCTGTCAATGCAAGCTCTCTGAGAACACTCAAGTTTTGGGTGACTACAGACATTTAAATAGTGAAGCAAGGTATATGCTGATACATATGTTGGTGTGGTGTGAATATGGATCAAACCTTCCATGTGGACAGATATTAAGCACAAAGAAAAAATTGGCTGTGAAAAAAAATCTGATTGGAAATTAGCCAGAAGAGTGAGATCCTGGAAAACTCCTGATGTTAGCATGAAACATCTACAGTTACAAGACAGAGCAGGATCAGCTCCCATCAGTTTACGTCAGCTACTGCCTGAGGTAGCAGACAGGTAGACTCCATGTCCAAGATGCTCCCTCCCAGTCTCAACACCAGCAGTTGCAGGTCCCCAGTCTGAGACATTTCTGAATTTCTCACATGTGCAGAATGTCTGTTCAGTAGAAATTAATGAGATGCAAGGCAACGACGGCTCTGTATCTCCTAAACCCTTACACATCGCCTTGGAAGCTTTCCCTTCACTCGCCAGCTTTCTAATGATGACAATCACAAGAGATGCCTTTCATCAGCAATCGTTGTCCTTCAAATCTGTTACCATTAATTCAAAAGGTGAGACACAGTGACTATTAAACAGTATCAGCTTAGAATCACTGTTTTGATTGCAAAGATCACAGAAATTAATCCTACTTTTTAAAATTTCATAAGGTTACTCCATGAATTATTTTCAGTCTGAGATGTTCTTTAGCAGGCTTCTGTTCTCCCTCTTGTATAAGCCTGTTGCTATAACTAGGTAAGGATAAGAAAATTAAATGAGACTTTATGAAATTGTTAAAATTCAGCCATTGGTCTGTTTCTTGAACCCAAAATTTCATGAATCATTGAAGCAAATCAGATCAGCTATTTTAATTAAAGAGGAAATCCAAACATCCCACTGTCTTCTTGGATTACATTAGCCTATGCCGAGCTCTGTACACCACAGCTAAACTGCCTCTACCATTTAAAGTTTGCTTCTGTATTAATAAATTATATTGCATTCTTACTGGTGTTGCCGTTGATATGTGTCTGCACTGAGGAGATATAGCACAGGGGCATAACTTTTCAGACTGAGACAGCAGATAAAATGAGGTGGGTAGGGCCCTCAAATAGCGAACACATCTTCTCTTGCATAACTCGACTTGGTGCGTAGATGGTTGTTTGTCCTCGGGCAGTTTTGGTGCCCAGGAAAGCTACATGTGGGCACCTTGCTGGGTCAGGTCTGATACCACAGGATTAAGCGTAACAAAACCTGTTCCAGTTTAGGTATGTCCATGCAGAGGAACACCTCTGCACCTCTCCTCAGCACCACTTATGGCGCACTCTGCATCTCCCTCAGTTCAGTCTCCACTGTACCACTTGGTTACGTAAAGATTAACACAGCTGTAGCTAACCAGGCAAGTTTGGGGGTTTCAGGGGAGTAGGAGGGAGGGGTTGGTTTGGTTTGGTTTTTTTCATAAAGAAATTGGTATGTTATTGATGGAGGCAAATCGTTTTGAAAGCCATTCCCAGCACTGCCGTACGAGGGCATCCAAACTTTCCAAGTATATCACAGACCACCTTAACAGTGAAACTATTCTAATTTAAGTTAAACCTTGGACGGTTTAAGAACTGGCTTCCATACCCCATACAACTGTTTCCTGGGGCAAGAAGGAACATGGGTCAAGTCAGTTTTCTTAAAACACCACTGCATAACTGTTGGGTTAGTCAGCCTGTAATACAGTTGTGAACTTCTATGGATACTAAAAAATAATTTTGCAGACCTTATCTATTACAATACTTTCAATTCCACAAATACAATTGAATTTATATTTACTAGAATAGAATTATAACACTAGATTCTGTTGAGACACGCACATAAATCAAAAGCTACTACTCTAAATCATCTACTTGAGGCTTTTCATTAATTATTCAGCAAAGCATTTGAAAGCATTCTTCCCACTGTGATTCCAAATTAAACAATTGCAAAGGAGTTTTATTTTTTATTTTCTCACTTCACATGTAATATGCCTGTACCTCGTTATAAAACAAAATAAAGATCCTTAGAATGCAGAAGACAAACGTTAGATTCACACAAAAACAATTTGAGATGAGGTTTCCAACACTATATGGCATAAATACCTTCCTGAAGAGATCTGTTCAGTTTCACAGGTGTCATTTTGTTTAAAAATTAAAGCGAATCAGTAAGAGCAAAGAGAAAAAACACATCTAGGAGGTAAATGCACCTTATTCCTTTGTTTCTCTAAAATATTTTGATTAAAATTTAAATTTTCTTTTATTATTTGCAAAAATAACAGTAGGCTTCATATTGAAAGTATCTTTTAGTCAATCACTGTGCACTTTGTGTTGAAGTACAAACACGGTGAGATAAGTATAGTTAAATCGGGGCTGTACTTAGTTTTTCAAAAAGTACAATGCCATGTACTAAAGACATTCACATATAACAAAACATTTTAATATATCAAAATAAAAGTATGTTACGTGTACACATGTACCATACACAGGTCCCTGTTTATGCCAGTGTCTATTAATATTTCTAAAATGTTGCTACATTTTTATGCAGATCTTGATTCTTCTGTGACATATTCCGATGGGACAGGCAGGGAAGGAGGGGTGGAGGTGTTGCCCCCTGTATCAAAAAACG